>OZ001258.1:12628594-12776094 GCA_963924015.1 Macrophya annulata
CGCGAGAATCGTACCAATTTCGTTGGCTTCTGCAATCCTTTTTACTAGTTTTATGAAATCACTTGCATTTTGTGTTCCTGATGTTGAAATATACGCGTACCTTCTATAATGGTCCACTAATAGGTGTAGGTATTTCTTTGTAGACCGCGAGCCTCCAAAGCCTCCAATTGTGTCTATAGAGACTATTTCGAACGGCTTTTTGGCTGGGCCCAAGTGTGACATCAATCCGACTTTGATTTGTCCTCTAGATTTATTTTTTTTGCATATTGCATAATTTTTGCAGACTCTTTTTATGTTCTTTGTTAAATTTTTTGCTGCATAGAATGTTCCTATTTGCTTTTGCATCTGATTGATTCTTATATGACATAGGTTTTCGTGTATGTTTTTTATAAATTCCACGCTGAACTTCTCTGATAGGATTATTTCTCTTTATTCTTAACTTTCTTGTAGTAAACATTTTGTTTCAATGTTAATTTGTCCTTCTTGTGTTGTATGTCTTCGTTTTTCCTTTGATCCGTTAAAATATCTTTTAGTTTTATGAGGTTTACAATTTTTAATTGTTCATCGGTATTTTCGTATGGTTCCAGTACTGGGTTTCAACTTAAACAGTCCGCTTCCAGGTTGTTTTTTCCTGGGGCGTATTTTATTTGAAAGTCATATTGTGAGAGGTAGTAGGTTAAATCTCCTAAGTCCTCATCTGTTGTGGATTTGATATTCATGCCTTCCAGTGGTTTATGGTCCGACAGTACTGTAAATGATTTATTCATGAGCCAGTATTGCCAATATCTGACTGCCTCTTTTATTGCCCAGCGTTTCAAATAAATTGCCTTCTTTTTTTTTTGGGCATCATTTAATTTTTTTGAAAAATAGGCAACCGGCTTTTCCTTTCCGTCTGGTTGTGTCTGCTTTAGGACCGCTCCCACTCCTTGTAACGATGCATCTGTGTAGATGTTTATTGGAAGATTTTCATCAAATATTGCTAAAATTGGTTGTGAGCATAGCAGGTCTTTGATTTCGTCGAACGCTTTCTGACATTCTTCCGACCATTTGAAGTTTATGCCTTTCCTTAATCAATTGTGTAGTGGTTCTAGTAATGTTGCACTTTTGGGTATGTATTCGTGGTAAAAGTTTATTTTCCCTAGAAACTGCCTAACATTTTTTTGGGTTTTTGGAATCGGGAAATTTCTAATCGATATCAAATTATCTTTCACTAGTCTTACCGTATTGTTCTGTATGATGTGTCCCAAATATTTCACCGAGCTTTCTGCAATTGTACATTTCGTTAGTTTTAGTCTAAAACCTTCTTTTACTATTGCTTCCAGTAATTTTTGTAGATGAGTTATATGTTCCGTGAAGGGTTTTGAGAATATTAGAATGTCGTCTATGTAATTCACGGGGAAATTCGTAAGTTTATATTTTCTAAAAATATTGCTTAGTATCCTCTGGAATATTGCTGATGCAGTTTTTAATCCGAATGGTAGACATGTCCATTGGAAGTGGCCTTCTTGTGTCACGAAACCTGTCTTTTTCCTATCTTCGATTCGTAGTGGGATCGACCAGAAGGCCGAGTTTATGTCCAATGTTGAAAAATATTTGCAGTTCCTCGTTTTCATCATTAGGTCCCCTATTAGTGGAAAAGGTTGGGCTTGCGGCACCACAATTTTATTTAGATCCCTGAAGTCTATACATAATCTCGACTTTCTATTTTCTTCTTTTTTGAATGCCAGTGTTACCGGTGCTCCGAACGGGCTATATGATTCCTCTATAAGGTTTTTCTCTAATAGTTTCGCGATTTGTTCTTCAGTTTCTTTCTTATCTTCTATGGTACACCTGTATGGTCTTTTGCTACAATATTTGTCGACTAATAAGTCAATATGGGCCTCATATTCTTTCACCGTACCTATGTCGTATTTGTCTTTTGCAAAAACTGTCTTATATTTTTCTATCAGTTTATCTATTTCCTCTTTTTGTTGACAGTCTAGTAGGTTTACTTGTATTTTGAAATTTTTCTGTTCTATGTGTTCGTTGAAATTTATTGAGTATTTTTCCCAACATTTTTCTTCATTCTTATTTTCTTTCTTTACCTCATCCTTTTCTCGGTCAGGTATCTTCTGTGTAATTTTCAGATTTTCGTCTTGAGTCAATTTGAATTTTTTTATCATGTCTAACCCAATTAAGACGTCGTAATCGAAATTCTCTTCATCTATCACCAATAAGTCAGTTTCCTCTTCTATTTCAAAAATTTGAACGTTCATTCTAGTTATGCCTTTCGTCTTCTTCTCACCATTAATCGTCCGAATATTCGTATTCTGTGCGCTTTTTTCCCTGTTTTTCAATTTTAGCAATCTAGCGTTTATCAGGGAGACGTTTGAGCCAGAGTCATATATCCCGGATGCTTCTACCGTATTTTGCAGCCGTAGTTTGATCTTGATTAATGGTGGGATTTCTAGTTTTTTTGGTCCATATCATTTAGTTCAGCTTCTATTTCAGAGCTGTTAACATATTTTATTTGGTTTTTCTTGTCTGTCTCATTTTTTTCTTTGGTTTTAAACCAACACGCGTGTTCGGGGTGATAGCGGTTTTTCTTGCCATTTTTTTTCACATATCATGCACGGTTTTTGTTCTTGATCTTTTTCTTTCAGGTTTTGATTTGTATATTTTTTTTTTCAATGGTATTTTTTTTCACTAAGTGCTCCAGACTTCTTAGTTCGTTAAAAAGGATTTCGGTCTCTTTTAACTTTTCTCTACTGATTCTGTTTGTTACGAAATCTGGTAATCCTGTCGCAATCAAATCGATTAAAGTGGTTTTATCCATTGATTTATTCATCTCCAGTAAAATTCTTTCTTTTTTTAGTGCGTAATCTAATAACGGTCCATTTATGTACTTAAATCAGATCGCATACTTTACTGGGGTCCATCCTTTATCTGCATAAGTCTCATGAAAGTTTTCTTTCCAGGTTTCCCACGCTGAATTCAATGTGAGTTTTATGAGCATGGAGCTGTACCAATCCAGGCATGATCCTTCTAAGAATAATCTAAGGATCTCAATTTTTTCTTCATCTTTTTGTACACTCAATCTGTTGCATTCCCTTTCGAAAAATTCCATCCATTGCGTCCCGCTTGAGTTTTTATTTGTAAATTTTTCTAAGAAAAATTTCTCTGATACCTTTTTTAGGTTCTTCCCGGTGTCATTTTCAGTTTTTTTATTAGAGAATTGTTCCAGTATTTTTGTCAGCATCTCTTCTGTGATGCCGGCTGTGGAGCCCGCTTGGTTTTCCGGTTTTGGTTCTGATGTGATCTCTTCCAGGAAATATTCTCTAAATTGCAAATTTCCATCTTCATCTATATAGGTTTCTGATAATTCTTCGTTTAGGGTGATCCAGACTTTCCTTGTCTGGTGTCTCTTTTGTAGTGTGGCTTTTATTTTTTTTAAAGTGTTTGTGTTCGTTAGTTCCGTGTGTTGTCCCACTGGTTGGTACTGTTCTGGGATAGCGTATATGTTTTCCTCAGGTGTAGTAATTGAGGTTAGGGCCATCCAGTTTATTTTGCCATCTGCGCTTCCTTTCACAACGAATTCGAATTTTAATCTTTCCATCTTCATCATAAACAAAATTGTCGTTTTATAATGTGATGGTAGTCTCCCTTTTAGGTTAGGAATTGACGGTACAAGTGAATGATTGTAATGCTCTGTAAAACAAAGATTTTTATTGGTTGCATACTATTTACACTATTTACACTCCTATTCTTACCTGTAAAACAAAGAAACGACAATTTAAGTTTATTGTTACAGTCAATTCTGTCTTTCTGGATCTTTCTATTTCTCTATCTCTTAACTTCTCTTAATCTCTTTCGTCTCCTTGCCTATCCTTTATTCGTTGTCTAGAACGGTCTCTACTTTACCCGCGCCCGGAGGTGCGCGGCAAGATTTGAACTTAAGAAATTCCTTTTCTTTACATCCCCCCCCCCCCCCGCGGGAAGAAAATTGACACTAAAATTTTCTGTAATATACACTCTTCATTCTCCCTCTTCGTCCGCTCCTGGGTATGGGGTCAGCTTCGAGATGTGGAAAAAATGTAGTTTTGATCTTCTGTGGCCGGTGTTGATTCTGAATATTTAGTCAGATATTTTTTCTATAATTTGGTATGGTCCGATCTTCAATTCATCCAGCTTTTTCCTGTCCAGCTTGTTGCCATTTTCCACCAATATCATGTCTCCTATGTTGAACTCAAGGTGTTTTCGATTTTTGTCGTATATCCCTTTGTTGTATTCGTGTGATTTTATAGTATTTTCTAATGCTTTCTTTCTGTCTTGTATCCAGTCTTCTTTTGTATTTTTTTGTTTTAGTTCGTTTGGTAGTATTGTAACGTTTATGCCCTCTAACAGGTATGCAGGTGCAAATCCAGTGACCGTGTGTTCCGTCTCATTATATTTTTTTACGCATTCTCGTGCTATGGTTGTCCAAGCTATTTTCCTTTCTTTTTCGTTTAATTTGCATCTGATTTTATTGACAATTGTTTGGTTCAATCTTTCATTTAGTCCGTTCGAGAACGGTGCATTCACTGCTGTAAAAATTATTGGTATACCCTTTTCTTCTAGGAATTCTTTGAATTTTTCCGAGTTGATTCCTGGGTATTGGTCCGCGAGAATCGTACCAATTTCGTTGGCTTCTGCAATCCTTTTTACTAGTTTTATGAAATCACTTGCATTTTGTGTTCCTGATGTTGAAATATACGCGTACCTTCTATAATGGTCCACTAATAGGTGTAGGTATTTCTTTGTAGACCGCGAGCCTCCGAAGCCTCCAATTGTGTCTATAGAGACTATTTCGAACGGCTTTTTGGCTGGGCCCAAGTGTGACATCAATCCGACTTTGATTTGTCCTCTAGATTTATTTTTTTTGCATATTGCATAATTTTTGCAGACTCTTTTTATGTTCTTTGTTAAATTTTTTGCTGCATAGAATGTTCCTATTTGCTTTTGCATCTGATTGATTCTTATATGACATAGGTTTTCGTGTATGTTTTTTATAAATTCCACGCTGAACTTCTCTGATAGGATTATTTCTCTTTATTCTTAACTTTCTTGTAGTAAACATTTTGTTTCAATGTTAATTTGTCCTTCTTGTGTTGTATGTCTTCGTTTTTCCTTTGATCCGTTAAAATATCTTTTAGTTTTATGAGGTTTACAATTTTTAATTGTTCATCGGTATTTTCGTATGGTTCCAGTACTGGGTTTCAACTTAAACAGTCCGCTTCCAGGTTGTTTTTTCCTGGGGCGTATTTTATTTGAAAGTCATATTGTGAGAGGTAGTAGGTTAAATCTCCTAAGTCCTCATCTGTTGTGGATTTGATATTCATGCCTTCCAGTGGTTTATGGTCCGACAGTACTGTAAATGATTTATTCATGAGCCAGTATTGCCAATATCTGACTGCCTCTTTTATTGCCCAGCGTTTCAAATAAATTGCCTTCTTTTTTTTTTGGGCATCATTTAATTTTTTTGAAAAATAGGCAACCGGCTTTTCCTTTCCGTCTGGTTGTGTCTGCTTTAGGACCGCTCCCACTCCTTGTAACGATGCATCTGTGTAGATGTTTATTGGAAGATTTTCATCAAATATTGCTAAAATTGGTTGTGAGCATAGCAGGTCTTTGATTTCGTCGAACGCTTTCTGACATTCTTCCGACCATTTGAAGTTTATGCCTTTCCTTAATCAATTGTGTAGTGGTTCTAGTAATGTTGCACTTTTGGGTATGTATTCGTGGTAAAAGTTTATTTTCCCTAGAAACTGCCTAACATTTTTTTGGGTTTTTGGAATCGGGAAATTTCTAATCGATATCAAATTATCTTTCACTAGTCTTACCGTATTGTTCTGTATGATGTGTCCCAAATATTTCACCGAGCTTTCTGCAATTGTACATTTCGTTAGTTTTAGTCTAAAACCTTCTTTTACTATTGCTTCCAGTAATTTTTGTAGATGAGTTATATGTTCCGTGAAGGGTTTTGAGAATATTAGAATGTCGTCTATGTAATTCACGGGGAAATTCGTAAGTTTATATTTTCTAAAAATATTGCTTAGTATCCTCTGGAATATTGCTGATGCAGTTTTTAATCCGAATGGTAGACATGTCCATTGGAAGTGGCCTTCTTGTGTCACGAAACCTGTCTTTTTCCTATCTTCGATTCGTAGTGGGATCGACCAGAAGGCCGAGTTTATGTCCAATGTTGAAAAATATTTGCAGTTCCTCGTTTTCATCATTAGGTCCCCTATTAGTGGAAAAGGTTGGGCTTGCGGCACCACAATTTTATTTAGATCCCTGAAGTCTATACATAATCTCGACTTTCTATTTTCTTCTTTTTTGAATGCCAGTGTTACCGGTGCTCCGAACGGGCTATATGATTCCTCTATAAGGTTTTTCTCTAATAGTTTCGCGATTTGTTCTTCAGTTTCTTTCTTATCTTCTATGGTACACCTGTATGGTCTTTTGCTACAATATTTGTCGACTAATAAGTCAATATGGGCCTCATATTCTTTCACCGTACCTATGTCGTATTTGTCTTTTGCAAAAACTGTCTTATATTTTTCTATCAGTTTATCTATTTCCTCTTTTTGTTGACAGTCTAGTAGGTTTACTTGTATTTTGAAATTTTTCTGTTCTATGTGTTCGTTGAAATTTATTGAGTATTTTTCCCAACATTTTTCTTCATTCTTATTTTCTTTCTTTACCTCATCCTTTTCTCGGTCAGGTATCTTCTGTGTAATTTTCAGATTTTCGTCTTGAGTCAATTTGAATTTTTTTATCATGTCTAACCCAATTAAGACGTCGTAATCGAAATTCTCTTCATCTATCACCAATAAGTCAGTTTCCTCTTCTATTTCAAAAATTTGAACGTTCATTCTAGTTATGCCTTTCGTCTTCTTCTCACCATTAATCGTCCGAATATTCGTATTCTGTGCGCTTTTTTCCCTGTTTTTCAATTTTAGCAATCTAGCGTTTATCAGGGAGACGTTTGAGCCAGAGTCATATATCCCGGATGCTTCTACCGTATTTTGCAGCCGTAGTTTGATCTTGATTAATGGTGGGATTTCTAGTTTTTTTGGTCCATATCATTTAGTTCAGCTTCTATTTCAGAGCTGTTAACATATTTTATTTGGTTTTTCTTGTCTGTCTCATTTTTTTCTTTGGTTTTAAACCAACACGCGTGTTCGGGGTGATAGCGGTTTTTCTTGCCATTTTTTTTCACATATCATGCACGGTTTTTGTTCTTGATCTTTTTCTTTCAGGTTTTGATTTGTATATTTTTTTTTTCAATGGTATTTTTTTTCACTAAGTGCTCCAGACTTCTTAGTTCGTTAAAAAGGATTTCGGTCTCTTTTAACTTTTCTCTACTGATTCTGTTTGTTACGAAATCTGGTAATCCTGTCGCAATCAAATCGATTAAAGTGGTTTTATCCATTGATTTATTCATCTCCAGTAAAATTCTTTCTTTTTTTAGTGCGTAATCTAATAACGGTCCATTTATGTACTTAAATCAGATCGCATACTTTACTGGGGTCCATCCTTTATCTGCATAAGTCTCATGAAAGTTTTCTTTCCAGGTTTCCCACGCTGAATTCAATGTGAGTTTTATGAGCATGGAGCTGTACCAATCCAGGCATGATCCTTCTAAGAATAATCTAAGGATCTCAATTTTTTCTTCATCTTTTTGTACACTCAATCTGTTGCATTCCCTTTCGAAAAATTCCATCCATTGCGTCCCGCTTGAGTTTTTATTTGTAAATTTTTCTAAGAAAAATTTCTCTGATACCTTTTTTAGGTTCTTCCCGGTGTCATTTTCAGTTTTTTTATTAGAGAATTGTTCCAGTATTTTTGTCAGCATCTCTTCTGTGATGCCGGCTGTGGAGCCCGCTTGGTTTTCCGGTTTTGGTTCTGATGTGATCTCTTCCAGGAAATATTCTCTAAATTGCAAATTTCCATCTTCATCTATATAGGTTTCTGATAATTCTTCGTTTAGGGTGATCCAGACTTTCCTTGTCTGGTGTCTCTTTTGTAGTGTGGCTTTTATTTTTTTTAAAGTGTTTGTGTTCGTTAGTTCCGTGTGTTGTCCCACTGGTTGGTACTGTTCTGGGATAGCGTATATGTTTTCCTCAGGTGTAGTAATTGAGGTTAGGGCCATCCAGTTTATTTTGCCATCTGCGCTTCCTTTCACAACGAATTCGAATTTTAATCTTTCCATCTTCATCATAAACAAAATTGTCGTTTTATAATGTGATGGTAGTCTCCCTTTTAGGTTAGGAATTGACGGTACAAGTGAATGATTGTAATGCTCTGTAAAACAAAGATTTTTATTGGTTGCATACTATTTACACTATTTACACTCCTATTCTTACCTGTAAAACAAAGAAACGACAATTTAAGTTTATTGTTACAGTCAATTCTGTCTTTCTGGATCTTTCTATTTCTCTATCTCTTAACTTCTCTTAATCTCTTTCGTCTCCTTGCCTATCCTTTATTCGTTGTCTAGAACGGTCTCTACTTTACCCGCGCCCGGAGGTGCGCGGCAAGATTTGAACTTAAGAAATTCCTTTTCTTTACACACACATATATACATATATATATATATATATATATATATATATATATATATATATATATATATATATATATATATATATATATATATATATATATATATATATATATACATATATATATATATATATATATACATATATATATATATATATACATACATACATATATATATATATATATATATATATATATATATATATATATATATATATATATATATATATATATATATATATATATTAACTAATATATCGTCAATTTGTTAACTAATTTATCGTCACTTTGCCATTGTATCGCTTCTTATAACTTCTGCTTTGTTATCTGAGAAAATTACGCATTTGCTACTGATTCCTTTATAAAAGGCTTGTTTCGTCGATTAAATAAATCGCATTCTACCTGTTAATTACTATCGCTTGCCTTTTCTTTATTGGTGAACCTAGCCACTCTACCATTTAGTATATATTCTGAGCTACTCGGCATTTCCGCCGTTAAAACTCGTACTATTTTTTGTTGTAAGTGACGCGAAGCATCTGGTGCCCAATATAATCACTTTTGGTAGATAAAATTTGTAGAATAATAATTTGAGTAAAAACGCCGAAGGCGCGGTTGTTGCTGAATCCTATTAAATTTAGTACACCCGTTGCAATATATATATATATATATATATATATATATATATATATATATATATATATATATATATATATATATATATATATATATATATATATATATATATATATATATATATATATATGTACGCGTATATGTATGCGTATATGTATATATATATATATATATATATGTATATATATGTGTATATATATGTATATATATATGTATATATATATATGTGTATATTGTGACGTGGTATTAGAAAAATACCAGTCCCAAGACGCGATCTATTGTACGGCGATGAGTTGTAGCCAAAGGGGATATTCCAGCGCTGAACTTAAGGATTTAGGGAAAACTAGATTTAATTAATTCTTGTTATTTTTATCATTTTTATGTCATTTTTGTAACGACGATCACGATATTCAACGAGGAAACTACCGTCGAGGGATCCTTCCGAAAAACTATCGAACAATCCAGCCTACGAAGTCTCGGCTAAAAGAAATACGTATCGCTACGACGTGCAACTCTTTGATTCGCCAGGGAAGCGTCAAAGAATAGCGTCAACTCTCGGTCAGGAGATCTGTCTGCTCTACTTCCAGATAGGCGGCGTATAGGGGTTTGCGAGGAGCACGAAAAAAACCCTCCCGTCATCCGATGCAACTATCGTCTTCACTTTATCTAAATGCTGCGGAATCGGCGTATAGGGCCGCGCGAGAAGCGCACTTCACAGCCTCCCGGTTCTGCAACTTATCGGCCTGGAGCCGAATTAGACTCGATAACAGCTACTGTCTTGGAAACCGTTATCGCGGCCGAGGTTGGTCAAGAAAACCCCCGGTACAGCGTTCCGACCTAAGGATTTCCCCATCGTGAGCGAGGTTCCTAGTGCTCCCAGCACGATGCTATCGTTTCGATTTTTAAAGTATTAAAATATCGTTTCAAGCTCTGGCGAGCGAGATTTGAATTTGAATCCAGCGCCAGAGGGGAATTACGAAGGAAGGCGGCAGGATGAGGGGTAAGAAACCGACGAGCGAGGCACGACAGGTACCCCTACGCATCCCACTACCAGATCTACGTATGACGAAAATGACGAACACCTGTCAACCAATTAGCGACGAGAATTAAAACTCAAATTTTACTCTATCGTCACGTGACCTCTCGCTAGCTGGAATGTTCTAGAAGCAAGGAAACAAAACCTATATAAGGGAGTGACACGAGCTACCCATTCTACTTCTTCGCCTGAGCTACACTCATCGCCACGTGCTCATATCGTATCGAGTATCATTAAAATAGTGTTAGTGAAAATATCGAGTACTGTTTGAATTCATCTTTAAGGTAAGGTCTTGATCTTTTTGTGAAGACACGAAGTTGCTTAATTTATCTTTTATTCTGTTGTTTGGTTTGTGAGCTAAGAAGCTCAGCTATCGTTAATTAATTTATTAATAAGCAACCTCGTGCCTGCTTGAGTTACGTAGACCTATCTAATATTCTTTTCTTGCTATCTCTATCGTAATACCTTTGCTATCGCTTGTTTTATTCTATTTCGCTATTCTGTTTTATTTCTTATTTCATTTTGTAATATTGTATAAATTGTGCATACTATCGTAAAAGTTCCCTGGAATATCCCTGGCAAGGAGTAGCCGCGGTTTGCGTTACGCACCGCGTTACCGCGATTAGTTAAGTTAAGTTTCGTATAAGTTATTATATTTCGCGTAAATTATATTTTGTTCATTCAAATTACTATCGTATAGCGTATCTTTTGTATTAATTATCTTCAGTACCTTTGATTTAGATTTACTATCTGGCTATCGTTAATTCAGTATCTTCAATTCGCTTCAGTATCGTTCAGATTATATTGTATCGCTAAAAATAAATAATTATTGTATCTCGGGTGACTACGGTCCCTATCTTTAGTATAGCTTCTGAGATTTCGTTAATTATGAGTTAAATAGCGTATCGATGAAAAATCTTGAGAACCGGTATCGTTTGTTACTGATTTCTTTTTATTAAACAGTTTAATGCCTGTAGTAAGTCGCGTTATGATTTAATTTTGCCTGGAGTACGAAGTATCGCTCTGTGATACCGAGTCTGGAGTATAGTCAATTTGCATTGTATCGAGTCACCTCTGACGCTGGCTTATTGCTGGTATTATTCCTAGAAACTGCGTAAAACTGTCTATCTCGCTTAAATTTTATCGTAACAAACTATCGCTTATCTTTCTGTTATATTGAATGCGTTTGATCTGTTTTACTATTGCTAATCTGTTCTGTAATCTCTACCCTAATATTTCTGATACTCGATCGCTTATGTTACTTTATTAATTTCTTGTAATTAATTTACTATCGTAATTTTCTCTGGTTGATGTTACCTAAATTTTTGATGTTGTCATTGTTAATTAAATAATTTTCTATCAATTGTGCTTTCACATCACTATCGTATAACTTGTGCTAATATATTTGCCTGACTATCGATGTTTAAATAGAATATACGGCCGCAAGGCACATTGACGGAAATTATAATTGTTTAATGGTGTACCCTGCCCCTCTACTTTAAGTTCTTTGTTAATCTGAGCTAGTTGCGTTGTCGATCGTCGCGATCTCGTCTGTTTTATATCTTCTGGGTTTATGTTATAGTAATCGTTAATTGATTGACGCAGTAGCGTCTGGCGCCCAACTTTAGTCTTTGTTAATAATTTTTGTTATCACGGGAAAGCGCCGAATTGTGCTGGACCAGGGTCTTTTTCCTCCCCGTAGATAGTTCACGTCACAATATATATGTGTATATATATGTGTATATATATGTGTATATATATGTGTATATATATATATATATATATATATATATATATATATATATATATATATATATATATATATATATATATATATATATATATATATATATATATATATATATATATATGTATATATATATATATATATATATATATATATATATATATATATATATATATATATGTATATATATATATATGTATATATATATATGTATATATATATATATATATGTATATATATATATATATATGTATATATATATATATATAAGTATATATATATGTATATATATATATATATATATATACATATATATATATATACATATATATATATATATATATATATACATATATATATATATATATATATATATATATATATATATATATATATATATATATATATATATATATATATATATATATATATATACATATATATTGTAACTTTTCGGTCATATCCGGGCACGATTTCTCGAGCCGGAGCAGTACCGAATTTTTACCTTAAGATTCTTTATCCTAATAGGGATATTATTAGGACTCCTGAAAGGGTAAATCACTACCCGTCCCTTCAAATTGTTTTCCAAATTTTTATCAAAATTCAATATTCGAACAGGTTATCAAATAAGAAATGACCGTGCATAGCACACTGGAGTTCCTAAGTCATTTCAAATATTGAAACCCGTGAGAAATGATTCAAACATAAATATGATAAATCTAATTATTGCTGCTTTACCTACAATATACAATTTCTTTCATTTCCTTCCTTAAAGTCATAAAAGTCACGTCGGACCCGATAACGGGCCCGGTATAGTAACATATAAGTTAGCTCGAAACGTTAGGAGAAGTGCTGATGGGAACGCATACGCTTTTCGCTGACCCAGCACCTATGGTCGGTTCGATGCAACTCTTCTTTTAAATTACCAAAGTATTCTAGAGTAAAACAAGCGCTCTATCATAGATAAACACATCAAAATCAAGGTAATAAGATAAGAATAATGAACGGATGATTGTGTGATAAATATTGTTAAGATTCTGAGCATGTAATATTTTAATGTTATCACAAACAGACTGTGGTGAGGCTTGGGGACCGAGGAACGCCTGTCCCAGGTATAGCGCACAAAGATCATGCTTTTACTCATCCGCGGATTAAGTAGCCATCTAATTACCTAGTTGAGGAATACGCGCAGTAATACAGGTATAGTAATACACATTACTGGAAACGCGGCCTCCTGGCTGCATCTGAGATTGATGCAGCGTCTTTCGTCCATCAAGTCGCGAGGTGCGCTGACGTTTACCCGGGTTCCGCTAATTACGCTAGAGTTAGTGTCTGAAAATCTCTAGAGTGACGGCCTAAAAGTCTTAAGGTTCTCGTTAACTGAGCAAGAGTTGGTGTTTGAAAATCTTTCTAAGTGACAACCCAAGAGACTCATTTCTCTCATACATTATTAACTTCAGTGCAAGGACACAAACAATCAATCGAAAATCGAATTCAATCATTATACCGTGAGGTTATAGGGAAGGGAATCACAGGATGCAGGCAACCCAACAGTCAAATTTCCGAAGATTGCCGAAGGCAAGGCATTTTCATTAATGGAAGGGGGACGCGAAAATTTCTGTTAGCAGATGACTCAACTGTCAGATTGTTGGGTTAAAAATAATTATTATAGCGAACTTGAAGAATTCGATCGGAATAAAGTTGATTAGCAAGATTCATCAATATTAATTTGTACAAAAGTTGCAACAGTTAATGAATGAATTATGGCCGGTTTCACCAACGACGAATAAATTTCATTCGTAAAATATCTTTAATCGTCGAATAAGAGTCGAAAATTTAATGTTAAATAGGTTTCTGTTTTTAATGAATAGAATTTAATCTACAAATAAAAGTTATTCATCGTTGTTGAAACCGGCCATAATTCATTAATTAACTGTTGCAACTTTTTCACAAATCAATATTGATGAATCTTGCATGTTAACTTTATGCCGATCAGATTCTTCAATTTCACTCTGACAATTTTTTTTAACCTATCAACCGGACAGTTTAATCGTCGATTTAGCCATCTAGCGGATTTCTCACCATACTACACACATGGATACAACACATCCATACATATGCGTTCATGATTATGTGTCCATGTGTGTAGTACGGCGAGAAATCCGCTAGATGGCTAGATCGACTTTCATTTCCTCTTAATGACAAATACTCTGCACCTTCGGCAATCTTCGGAAATTTTGATTGTTGGGTTGCCTGCATCCTGTGATTCCCTTCCCTATAACCTCACGGTATATAAATGTTGTGGCATTTAAATAACATTTAATCAAACCAAGTGATCTCTATAATTTTTCTGACAATCTTTCTGTTCAACGAACATTCTTTCATCTTTCATCTATTTCAAAATTTGTGATTAGTACTACTCAGAACTCTTTTCGCGTATTTTCTTATATAAATTTTAACTTCAGTTTTAAAACTCTCCGAACATTTGGATTTACATCGTATTATAACATATTACGACAGAAGGTGAGGGCTGCATCAATATCAGACGAGACGTAACCTATCCGACGGCTCCCGACTTCACCACAGTACACCATCTGGCTAAGTCTTTTATCTGTTCGTTCCCAAAACGGTTACCGAAATAACCATTAGAATTAAGCATAAGAAGATTAATTTGTATATAAGTCTTTCGTATGCAAACTGATCTTCTAAGGAGAATACTCCGCCGTTATTTTCCAAAAAATACCACGACGGGTTATTTCAATACAAGTTTCTTTGGTGTGAGACGGTATTTAATACCCCGAGGATTTCTCTCACATCAAGGCTACTTCATTCAGAATTATACATATATTCATCAAGAAATAGAAATGAACATATTTTTATACGCATGCAAAAATAGAGAAATTTAAATTGTATTTAAGAATGCGAGCGTAGATAGGAAGAGAGTTGATGTGTGTGAACCTAGCATCTCAGATGTTAGCATCTCATAAATTACCTTCGTATTTTCTTGCATCCAGTGAAGTTCTATAGTTCTAGATAGGTTTTAACGATAGTTCCAGCAATTGAGCCATTTAAATTACGTTTTGAAAAATGAAATGCTAACTTCCCGTACCACATGGCAGCATCTCATCGAATTCCGAATGTTTAGGCATAGAGAAATGAGGTATTGGATAGTTCTGCCTTTTAAACACGTTCTATCAATAGTTCTACCGATAAAACCGTTAAAATAGTGTTGCATTGATGCAAAAACGACATAACTCCCTTCCAATATCGCATCTTACCACTTGTAATGTTATTTTTGATATAGTATGCGCGAAATGTAATTTTACATACATATGATATGTAATTTCATATAAATTACGTTTTACGCATACTATGTCAAAAAATATGCTATGGAACACGTGCCTGAAAGTTTTTTATAAGATAGTGAGATGCTGGTGCATCGGCTCGAGTTCTGCACCTCTTCTGGCCCTACGATATAGTTCCAGTAATCTCCCGTAAATTCGAAAAGAGTTCTGGCCCCTAGTGATTTTGCAATAGTTGTTAACAATTTTTATCGGCATCTCAACTGCAAGATGGTGAGATGCTGGTGCATCGGCTCGAGTTCTGCACCTCTTCTGGCCCTACGATATAGTTCCAGTAATCTTCCGTAAATTCGAAAAGAGTTCTGACCCCTAGTGATTTTGCAATAGCTGTTAACAATTTTTATCGGCATCCCAACTGCACGATGGTGAGATGTTGATTCAAAAACGCAAATTCTATCCTCTATTGAGATTCTATAGGTATGATACTTTCAGTCCTTCTCGACAAGCTGGACAATAATTGCAGATTTATTGCTATCCCTGAATATTCATTAATATTAATTATCGACACTTTAGCTGCAGAATCATGAGATATCGTTTTGAAGAAACGATTTTTGAACTCCAACGAGGTTTCATATGATAGGTGTATAGTTGTTCGACAAAAGTCCTGAGTTATGAATAATTGTTATGTATTCGATAGTTATATTTACATGATTATGATATTCCTTACTCTTGGCATTACTCGGAACCAACGGTGGGGACGTGGTAAGATATGGCTCCATTTATGTATTTTTTTTTCTTTCACTTTTATTTTGTATTTTATTTATTTATTTTTTTTTTGTATTTTGCGTATTTTTTTCTATTTTTGTATTTTTTATATAATTTTTTCGACTTTTATATTTTTTTTGTATTTTGCGTATTTTTTTCTATTTTTGTATTTTTTATATAATTTTTTCGACTTTTATATTTTTTTTGTATTTTTGGCTATTTATGTTTTTTTTTTTTTATATTTTCTAGTTATTATTTATTTTGCGTTGTGTATTAGTTTTTGTATTCTGTATCAGATATATTCGATGTATTTTTTAAGATTAAACTTCGTATTTTATATTTTGGTATTCTTTGTGTTATGTGTATTTTTTTGTATTTTGTGTATTTTTTATATATATATATTTTTTCGATTTTAATATTTTTGTTGTATTTTTGGCTATTTATGTTTTTGTTTATATCTTCTATTTATTATTTATCTTGCTTTGTTTATTGGTTCTTGTATTTTGTATCAGATATATTCAATGTATTTTTTAAGATTAAACTTCGTATTTTATTTCCACTTGTTACTGTTTCTCGCCTGAAAACGTATACAAAATTAGATGGGGATGAATTATTTTTGTTGGATGAACACTTTCACGTGTAGGCCCTATCAAGAGACTCGGTAGAGTCTCGAGCCAAGTACATTAAAAAAAAAATTGAAAAAAAAAAAAAAAATTATTTCGTCTCGACTCTACCACTCTCTTTTACCGGAACGGGAGCTCGGCGCAGGAGTGGGGGTAACCATATTATTTCATTACGGCGTATAGGCAATATCTCAGGGTTCACCGAATTAATACAAGAATAAGATGTGAAAAAGATTACATTTGAGCGTAATATCAATGCAATCGGTGCACGGATAGCTGAGATATGATTATTTAAAAAATCGAGGGGGTCAGTTTCATCTCAGCAATTTCTTCGTCGTACCAGATTTTCGCTCCGTGCATAAAAACTATGCGGATATAATACATAGAGAGTACTCCGACGAGACAAGAGTTTCTACTGATTTCTATATCTATATATACTACGGATACGCATAGAATTCCGAGCGAGTTCGTCGGTCTGCCATGCAATAACTCTTTCTATGGCCCACGGGAGGCAGCATAATCGCGCACACCGTATAGCTGAACGTACTAACCATATTTATCTTTTTGTTTATTTGACGAGTCGAGCCTTTGAGGTTATGATACCTGTCACGATTGATCGCGATTATAACGACGTGTCGGTAGTTTACTTGTATTTATTTCAAATCAAAGTAATTCTGTAATAATACGGAGATAATAATTATTAAACGCTTACTTATAATAATATTTATGGAGCATAGCAGTATTGCATCGAGATTTTGACACGTTCAAGAAAGCCTATGTAACCGTACGTGATCAAAATGAGTAACAACATGCCCTCTATTTGCTATCGAGGATAACGAATTATTATACAGTTCCAATATCGTGTAAAAATGTCTGTGACGATTCATCTCAATTATAACGAAGGGTCGGCTGTAAATTACTTATATTTATTTGAATACTTATTTCTCTGACTACGGAAGTTGGATATAACGTAGAATTCATAAAGGAATCAGAAATTCAGTAATAATGAAGAGATAAACGCTAATAATATTGTTAAATATCGCTAGGTATATTCCTTACCGACTGTACTATACACACATACATACTAGCGATGTATAGCAATCACTGAACTCTATATAATACTGGAATGAGCGCTACAGTAGTGGGGGGCGGTTGAACGCGTCAGACAGAGATAGTTGTGGTTGGAGTTGGTACGCACTTGTCGCACACAATATCTACTGACTGAGCACAAACATCGGTCGGCTAAGATTTTGACAGTTGGTCGGGTAAGGTTGTATTCATAGACCACGTATAGACACGCTGAAATATTCTTCATTTTCTGTTTCCATTTATTCGCTTTATTCAAATGTAAATTAAATGATACATACAAATAAAATCTTGATTATGGCAAAAGCGGTTAAAATAGTGTAGAAAGTAAGTAAATATCAAAGTGTAAATGATAAAATGAATCATGAAAAACACGAATGAATTATAATATGTAGAATAAATGCCGTATGTACAAATTGATTGAGAAGCTTATTACATTTTCGTATAAATATAAATTGATCCTGCTTCATAAGAACTGATTGAGAAGTAAATTACATTTTTGTATAAATAGATCGTTTCCGCTTGATTTTGATGTTTTCATATATCGATATATCAGTTGGAGAACACCACCAAAATGATGTGATCCTCAGATTGAGCCAGTCCTAATGTCACAATTCATGAGGTAGATGATAATCGTGACAAGCATAACTGTCATTTGCGATTACCAATTGATGTAGAAATTACATTTTTTCTCCATGCTCCTGCTGTATCTGTAATAAATGGAAATCAAAACTGTTTAGTTTAGTGTGGGCCAAAATTCAGTTTTATGTGATATACGTGTTCAAGCGTAGAATTCTGATAAAAGAAAGAAGGCGGGAGACAGATTAAATATCCCCTTTGCTTGTGTGTGCCTATCCTTGTTGACGGCATGCTTTATGTGTGAATGATGCAATGCATGTACCAACTGTGGTGGCAACATGCCTAATGTGTGAATGTTGCTATGCATGCGCCAACTGTGTGGCAACATGCCTAATGTGTGAATGACTTTATGCATGTGCCAACTGTGTGGCAACATGCCTAATGTGTGAATGACTCTATGCATGTGCCAACTGTGTGGCAACATGCCTAATGTGTGAATGACTCTATGCATGTGCCAACTGTGTGGCAACATGCCTAATGTGTGAATGACGCTATGCATGTGCCAACTGTGTGGCAACATGCCTAATGTGTGAATGACTCTATGCATGTGCCAACTGTGTGGCAACATGCCTAATGTGTGAATGATGCTATGCATGTGCCAACTGTGTGGCAACATGCCTAATGTGTGAATGACTCTATGCATGTGCCAACTGTGTGGCAACATGCCTAATGTGTGAATGATCACTGATACTTGAATGAGTCAGCAAGAATATGAGTAGAATGATTCGAAACGTATGAGGATATCAATGTGATAGGGATGCGACTACTACACAATTGCTACTCAAGACCACCTCCAATTGTCGACTGAACTGGTCGGATGTTGTTGGCAGACTGAGCTCGGTTCAGCTCGGCCTTTGTTTTTGCGTTTTGAAACAATGGGGCGCTGCTGATGCTCTGTGTCCCAATATGAGAAAAACATGTCGACATGAGCAATTCTGTTGTTGTGGTTTTGTCTTTCTTCATCTAAGGATTAGGCACAATGGGATTGAATCAACTGAGTTTATTTCAGTTTAAACTAAATGGGGCATTTTGGATTTATAATAATAGAAACAAAAATTGGTTAAAAAATGTGATAGACTTAACATCCCGCCCCCCATTGAAAGAATTCGTTTCAATCCGAATTTACTTCTGACGGTTGCATTGGTAGTGGGCATATTTTATGGATGGGTCTGCGAATTGTTCCCTTTGTTGTTTGAATCGTGACTACTCTGACCAGGTTGTCGGCACCGGTGTGCAATTCGACGATTCGCCCCTTGTTCCAAGTTAGCGGGGCTTGATGATCTTCCTTAATTAAAACAAGAGTTCCAATCTTAAGATTTTCTTCCTTTGTCGCCCATTTTGGTCGTTGTTGAAGCAATAACAAATATTCGTGGTGCCATCGTTTCCAGAAATGTTGGACGAGTTGTTGGAGCATGTGCCACCGCTTATATAAAGATCTCTCACTGGAATAGTCTGGCTCGGGAAAGGCGGTCGGCGCCCTGCCGATGAGAAAATGTCCGGGTGTCAGCACCTCGAAATCATTTGGATCGTTGGTCAAGGGAAATAATGGCCGCGAGTTTAACGTTGATTCGATCTGAGTCAAGATCGTGTACAGTTCTTCGAAAGATAGGATGGTTTCCCCGATTACGCGCTTCATGTGGTGTTTCGTGGCCTTTATGCCAGCCTCCCATAATCCTCCGAAGTGGGGAGCATGAGGTGGGATGAATTTCCAAGTGATTCCTTCCATTGCCGCTTGGTCGATGATTGTTGCTTGAGTTGCGAGAGATTTGATGAACTCTCCTAGCTGTCGATTTGCTCCGACAAACGTGGTTCCGTTATCTGAGTTGACTTCATGCGGTCTTCCTCGTCGGGCGATGAATCGCCGAAATGCTGCGAGGAAGGCGTCCGTTGTGAGGTTTGACACGAGCTCCAGATGAATTGCTCGAGTGGCGAAGCATATAAACAGAGCTACGTACGCCTTGGTCACTGCCTTGCTTCGCGAGTGACCGAGCCTCAGTGTGAATGGGCCGCCATAATCGACCCCACATATCGTAAATGCAGCGCATGGGTTTGTTCGTGTTGCTGGTAAGGATCCCATCAACTGTTTTGCGGCTTGTGCCCTCCACCGGTAGCAAGTGGTGCAAGCGTGCACTCTTCTTCGTATCGCGTTTCGAGCGGCAATGATCCAGTATTTCTGTCTTAATGATGCCTGCAGTTGTTGTGGGCTGGCATGCAGCAATCTCCGATGTTCGAAATCGATTAGCATCTGTGCGAGTCTGGTCGTAGCTGTTAAGATGATCGGATGTTTCATGTCGTATTGGATCGTTGCATTTTGCAGGCGTCCGCCTACTCTGAGTATTCCAGCTGCATCGACGAATGGGTTTAAGGCGACATTAAAGTCGCTCGAAAACTCTGACGCGGGCTATTTGAACTTGGGTAATGCAGAGGTGTGCCCCAAGATACCTCTGCTCACCGCTAGATGGCGCAGCGGTATATCTTGAGGTACCTCTGCTCACCGCTAGATGGCACAGCGCTCACATCCAACCAATTTCAAAAATAGAAACCTGATCGGCCGACACTTGCTGTATTATAAGAATCACGGCTCTTTCACACAATGCTCATGAGCACCGCAATGTATGCAATTCATTGCACCGAATGATCATCCGATTAATTCGGAATTTGATTCATTTACATAAATGTGAAAACTCAGCGTTCAACAAACGTGACACTGACGAGTAGCCGGTTACTCATCCTCATGCTGTAGTAAAGCGCTTGAGAAAGACGATTTTCTGAACAGGTTCTATGAGTAGATAAAATCTACAAATCAGTAAATAAGATCTATCGTTAGGATATCTTCGACTACCAGTCGAGTTGCTCTCCGGATGAGAGATTGAGAAAATCTATTTCTCTATACATTTTCAAAGAATAGATAAGATCTATCAGTCAGTAAATAAGATCTATCGTTAGGATATCTTCGACTACCAGTCGAGTTGCTCTCCGGATGAGAGATTGACAAAATCTATTTCTCTATACATTTTCAAAAAATAGATGAGATCTACAAATCAATAAGTTAATCTAATAATAAGATGTCTTCGACTACCAGTCGAGCTGCTCTCCGTATGAGAGATTGAGAAAATCTACTTCTCTATACATTTTCAAAAAATAGATAAGATCTACAAATCAATAAGTTAATCTAATAATAGGATGTCTTCGACTACCAGTCGAGTTGCTCTCCGGATGAGAGATTGACAAAATCTATTTCTCTATACATTTTCAAAAAATAGATAAGATCTACAAATCAATAAGTTAATCTAATAATAAGATGTCTTCGACTACCAGTCGAGTTGCTCTCCGGATGAGAGATTGAGAAAATCTATTTCTCTATACATTTTCAAAGAATAGATAAGATCTATCAGTCAGTAAATAAGATCTATCGTTAGGATATCTTCGACTACCAGTCGAGTTGCTCTCCGGATGAGAGATTGACAAAATCTATTTCTCTATACATTTTCAAAAAATAGATGAGATCTACAAATCAATAAGTTAATCTAATAATAAGATGTCTTCGACTACCAGTCGAGCTGCTCTCCGTATGAGAGATTGAGAAAATCTACTTCTCTATACATTTTCAAAAAATAGATAAGATCTACAAATCAATAAGTTAATCTAATAATAGGATGTCTTCGACTACCAGTCGAGTTGCTCTCCGGATGAGAGATTGACAAAATCTATTTCTCTATACATTTTCAAAAAATAGATAAGATCTACAAATCAATAAGTAAATCTAATAATAAGATGTCTTCGACTACCAGTCGAGTTGCTCTCCGGATGAGAGATTGAGAAAATCTATTTCTCTATACATTTTCAAAGAATAGATAAGATCTATCAGTCAGTAAATAAGATCTATCGTTAGGATATCTTCGACTACCAGTCGAGTTGCTCTCCGGATGAGAGATTGACAAAATCTATTTCTCTATACATTTTCAAAAAATAGATGAGATCTACAAATCAATAAGTTAATCTAATAATAAGATGTCTTCGACTACCAGTCGAGCTGCTCTCCGTATGAGAGATTGAGAAAATCTACTTCTCTATACATTTTCAAAAAATAGATAAGATCTACAAATCAATAAGTTAATCTAATAATAGGATGTCTTCGACTACCAGTCGAGTTGCTCTCCGGATGAGAGATTGACAAAATCTATTTCTATATACATTTTCAAAAAATAGATAAGATCTACAAATCAATAAATAAGATCCATCTTTGGGATGTCTTGGACAATCAGTCCAGTTGCTCTCAGATACAAAGATTGAGAAAATCCATTTCTCTATACCCTTTATAAAATAGATAAGTTTCACAGATAAGGTAACTCTACTGCTAGGATCTGTCATCAACTAGTCGACGTACAGAGCAGCTATAAGTGCAGTTTTTCACTCTGAAGCACATCAGCGAACGAAAATAATTGCCTTGTATAATTTCTGAAAGTAAATATAAAGTAAAAAATATAAGATGTAAATTCACTCTGGGGTTCTCCATCGCCACTGAATCAAGCTGACCAGCAACCAAAGTTCCAAGTCACAACACAATGAAAAAGTCCAAATGTCAAATAAAAATCGACCATATATCTGTAGAGTTGCATCCACCCTGTACTTCGTGGCATATTCTGGCACACAATGTTTCGAAACCCTCTTGAAATCGACAAGTGCCACATACCCTCGTTTACTTTTTGAGGTTAGGACAGAATTAGCTACAATCACGCGCGCAAATAATAATGAGACGAATGAACATATAACCGAGGCTAATTGATACACTCGTACATCGTGGAAACTTATCATTCAATAATTGTCAAGTAATGACATCAGTGTATCGCCACCGCTGCAATAGTAACTACACGTGACAGCTGATCTCGACAAGGCGGAACGTGTTTTCGTCGTCTGTCACGGCTGACGTCGATTTCGAACGCAGCTGTAAAAAGCGCGGGACATAATACTGTACTGCAATATGGCTTATTCACGATTATTATAAATATGTAGTCACAGTCTCGTCGACTAAAGATTCATTCGATCAACATTATAGTTAACTGCATCTGTGAATCCTACAATTATTATTATTTCATGATTTGTGCAAGAAATAATAGGGACTTTACCCTAGAGGCCCCGATTCGACATATCGCTGACCGAAGCAGGATAATTCGTGACAAAAATTTCACTGGTTCCGTGCTTGTCAATATTGTGATCAAAATTATCCAATTTTTATCAAACATGTTTTTTTTTGTTCAATACTAAATAACAAAATTGCATTTGTTTAATATGGAATAAATTATTTTGTTTTATAATTCATTACATTCGTAAAAAAAAAAGTTGTTAAAACAATACACATATCTGATGTTTGAAATTAGAAAAAAAAATTATCCACCACTTATTGAAGTCAGATTGTTGAAAATTAGTCTTTCAATTCTTCATTCCTACAATTTTTACCAAAACAGGAACTTTAACCGAAGAATTTCTCTCTAAAGTTTCACTGTCAGTGTCATCACTCGATCAGAACCGCAGCGTTTTCCCGAATTGTTTTTTTTGTGAAACTATAAACAAAAAGGTGAAAAAAATGCGTTTGAATGAAAATTATAACTCTTGTTTTCAAATTGAAACAAGTTGTATATTTCATTTATTTTAATTTTCTTCATATAACGAAATTGTATTTCGGATTCAAAATATTTATCTATTTAGATTACAAACATATATTATACATCACATGTATAAATAATATATAAATAAGATTTTAAGAAAATATTTAAATAACAAAATTTTGTTTCGGCGAAAATCTTTGACTGACAGATCTCTCCCTACTTTCAATCCTAAATTTTTCCTTTTCAGTTCATAAATTTAATCAACAATATATGTCATGACATATATTGTTGATCAAATATTTATTCCATATCGAAATAAAATTAGCATCATAACTTTAACGAGGATCACCCTATAAAATACTCGTTACGAATTTAGAACCATCCTTTATTGAAGTCCCTGTATTCGAAAAAAGATAATGATAAAATGATCGAACGAATTAAAATATAAATCTTTCCAGCGATTTCGTTGGAATTTTTTAAATAACGTCTTTTCGACAGCACGACATAGCAAAGAAATTCCATAAAATGTCGCTTTGTTTACAAGTCAAAACATACCCGATTCCCATCGCTACCCTTCGAGTAGGGGGAGGGGCCCTAGTGCGAAGTGTATATAAACGGGTGTTGAGTATTTTGACCATTATTATTCGTTATTGCACTGCAAACTGTGAAGATGCCTGGAAGACGAGGAGGTAAGTGTCTTCTAACCTGTAACATACGATAAGGTATGAACGTCTGCTTATTCACGATTTTTGAAACATCAGTGATGTCCGATGTGTTATTCAAATTTATCAAACACCGTGCAGCGCGTAGAATATATTTTATTTTCATTGTTTTCTAGTTGAAATTATCGAATATACTGCACGGCGCGTAGAATATATTTTATTTTCATTGTTTTCTAGTTGAAATTATCGAATATGTTTTGCACGGCGCGTAGAATATATTTTATTTTCATTGTTTTCTAGTTGAAATTATCGAATATACTGCACGGCGCGTAGAATATATTTTATTTTCATTGTTTTCTACCTGAAATTATCGAATATACTGCACGGCGCGTAGAATATATTTTATTTTCATTGTTTTCTAGTTGAAATTATCGAATATGTTTTGCACGGCGCGTAGAATATATTTTATTTTCATTGTTTTCTAGTTGAAATTATCGAATATACTGCACGGCGCGTAGAATATATTTTATTTTCATTGTTTTCTACCTGAAATTATCGAATATACTGCACGGCGCGTAGAATATATTTTATTTTCATTGTTTTCTAGTTGAAATTATCGAATATGTTTTGCACGGCGCGTAGAATATATTTTATTTTCATTGTTTTCTACCTGAAATTATCGAATATACTGCACGGCGCGTAGAATATATTTTATTTTCATTGTTTTCTACCTGAAATTATCGAATATACTGCACGGCGCGTAGAATATATTTTATTTTCATTGTTTTCTAGTTGAAATTATCGAATATGTTTTGCACGGCGCGTAGAATATATTTTATTTTCATTGTTTTCTAGTTGAAATTATCGAATATACTGCACGGCGCGTAGAATATATTTTATTTTCATTGTTTTCTACCTGAAATTATCGAATATACTGCACGGCGCGTAGAATATATTTTATTTTCATTGTTTTCTAGTTGAAATTATCGAATATGTTTTGCACGGCGCGTAGAATATATTTTATTTTCATTGTTTTCTACCTGAAATTATCGAATATACTGCACGGCGCGTAGAATATATTTTATTTTCATTGTTTTCTACCTGAAATTATCGAATATACTGCACGGCGCGTAGAATATATTTTATTTTCATTGTTTTCTAGTTGAAATTATCGAATATGTTTTGCACGGCGCGTAGAATATATTTTATTTTCATTGTTTTCTAGTTGAAATTATCGAATATATTGCACGGCGCGTAGAATATATTTTATTTTCATTGTTTTCTACCTGAAATTATCGAATATACTGCACGGCGCGTAGAATATATTTTATTTTCATTGTTTTCTACCTGAAATTATCGAATATACTGCACGGCGCGTAGAATATATTTTATTTTCATTGTTTTCTAGTTGAAATTATCGAATATGTTTTGCACGGCGCGTAGAATATATTTTATTTTCATTGTTTTCTAGTTGAAATTATCGAATATACTGCACGGCGCGTAGAATATATTTTATTTTCATTGTTTTCTACCTGAAATTATCGAATATACTGCACGGCGCGTAGAATATATTTTATTTTCATTGTTTTCTAGTTGAAATTATCGAATATGTTTTGCACGGCGCGTAGAATATATTTTATTTTCATTGTTTTCTAGTTGAAATTATCGAATATGTTTTGCACGGCGCGTAGAATATATTTTATTTTCATTGTTTTCTAGTTGAAATTATCGAATATACTGCACGGCGCGTAAAATATTCCCAATCACGCTAGCTTCTTTACTAGGAATTGTGTAACTAATAAATCGTTATGTCAAAAGGCTGATATATTGTTTTACCATTTATGGGTTTCACAGGTAAACGAAGAGCTACGTCGATCCGGGAGGCACCTGCGAGAAAAGTAGTACGTATTTTTTCGATTTACTTTTTAGCGGAGAAATCATATTAATATTATTCACGTATCCCGTGTGGAAATTTAATCCGGGGGCTGACTAGGTGTTGCCCAGTTCTCTTATTCATTAAGCGGGCGCTGAACGGGTAGGCTGATCAGTGCCCGGCAAGGCGTGTAACGCGGAGCTGCACAGCCTGAGTTAGCCAGCGCCCGTCTAACATTTCTGGCAAATGCTATAGATTGTGCAGGTCGGCTATTCAACGCCCGGCTGGATCCCAGTCAGTTCATTGGTATCAAGAGGGGTCAGAGTAAAAGAGGTATAAGGGACAAAATCAAATATTTTTGAGAAGAGTTCCTTTTTCACATTCAACCTGTTAAACCGCACGAAAAACCCGTTTGCTGAAATATTTAATTTTGTCATTTGTTTCTATTCGCTCTAATTTCTTCATTTATAATATCTTTATATATATTTCTTATTTATATAAATAAAATATATACAAGAAATATATGAAGATAATATAAATAAAGAGGTTAGAGCAAAAAGAAACGAATGACAAAATTGAAAATTTCAGAAAAATGTTTTTCTTGGATTCTAATAGTTTGAATGTAAAAAAGGTACTCTCCTCAGAATGTTTAATTTGATCATGCATCACAAATCAATTAAAAATAAGAAATATAAAATATTTCTAATACAAGCATAGTGAATAAGGTCACACCAGATTTAGCTATTCATTTTATATAAACAAAATAAATATTTATTATGACAGGTAACAAAACAATAATCTATCACTTAAATGCAATATATTCAAGGTTGGGTGTAGTATAAGGTAAGTAATCTAGTATTGAATTGCAATATATGCAGGGTTAGGTGTGGTATATAAGTAGGTATGTAAGTAATCTAGTAATGAATTGCAATATATGCAAGGTTAGATGTAGTATATAAGTAGGTATGTAAGTAATCTAGTAATGAGTTGCAATATATGCAAGGTTAGGTGTGGTATATAGGTAGGTATGTAAGTAATCTAGTAATGAATTGCAATATATGCAAGGTTACGTGTGGTATATAAGTAGGTATGTAAGTAATCTAGTAATGAATTGCAATATATGCAAGGTTAGGTGTGGTATATAAATAGGTGTGTAAGTAATCTAGTAATGAATTGCAATATATGCAAGGTTAGGTGTGGTATATAGGTAGGTATGTAAGTAATCTAGTAATGAATTGCAATATATGCAAGGTTAGATGTAGTATATAAGTAGGTATGTAAGTAATCTAGTAATGAATTGCAATATATGCAAGGTTAGGTGTGGTATATAAGTAGGTATGTAAGTAATCTAGTAATGAATTGCAATATATGCAAGGTTAGATGTAGTATATAAGTAGGTATGTAAGTAATCTAGTAATGAATTGCAATATATGCAAGGTTAGGTGTGGTATATAAATAGGTGTGTAAGTAATCTAGTAATGAATTCCAATATATGCAAGGTTAGGTGTAGTATGCAGGTTATTCGTCGTCTTCTACCGGCTGTACGGTTTTCCGGTGACCTCTGCGTCCATCCCAGTCTCGTGCATTGCCTAGGACTTGCCCCAATTTTTCGAAAAATGATTTTTCCGAAACATGGCAGCCTGGGTCATTTTCCGATTTTGATTTAAAAGCGTCTGGAATCGTAAATTGAATAATTCATCAACACAACGTTAATACTTCAGGTATTAACCTTTTAACCTGAACACAGAACAGTATTTGTAATTGCAAATCTGACCTATCAAACAATCACAAAAAAGTGTTCCTCTCAAGATTTTTTTTCCGACAGTGGCCTTACATGCGGTGAATTCCATTGCAACCGCTCTCGATAAAAATTTTTTGAGGATGGATGCAATGTTTCTCGATAAACTCGTCGTAGAATCTATCATAAATATCAGTGATAATACCTGAAAACCATAGTTAAACATCATATAATAGAAATCACTAATGATTAATGCCTTTATTTTTTAAACTCACAAAATCCTTTCGGAAATCTTGATTATTTTTCAAGTCGCTATCGAATATTTCGAAATCATTGAATGATGGGAGAGGAAGTATTAAATTGTAAGTTTCTTGAAAACTTGGATTTTTGGTTCCAGGTACTTTTCTCAAGATACCATTCAAAATATTTTTTATTTCTGTAATGTCTTTTTTTATTGATATCATGTCCACTTTAATCCCTTTAATGTCACTTTGCAGATTTGAGTCAGCATCATCGCCTGAAATCGACAGAATAGCTGGAAGTAAGGAATGCTTTAGCAACTACTAGTGCAAACTTCTACATAAATGCATTGTTAGGGATTAATAAGTGCAGCTGATACCAGGCAAAGTTAGGGTGTTACTTCTGTCAGAGTCATGACATGGTGTTGATCGCTGTGACCTTTCGTCTCCACTTGATCTATGACTTTCCATCTGGGGTGGTTTAAATTTTTCTGATTGCTGAAACTTTCTGCTGAAGATCAATCTTGATGAACCTGTGCGAGAGGCACCTTTTTGGGGAAGGATTTATATATTATTGAGTGTCGTATTAAATTCTCACTCATGACGGCTTACATGTAGGTAGTGTAGATCTTGGTGTTTGCATATGCAGCGAAGCTGTATTATCATCTGTTTGGATTAAATTTGGCGTGCTACTTCTCACATGAACTGGTCGGTATGATTGCATGGGTAAGGCTTCTGAGCGATATGATGAAACTATGACCAACAGATTTTGTGAATTTCAAATATTTGATGTGTACCAAAATATAGAATCAACACTTGAGAAAATCACTCAAGTGGGTTAGATTGGATTAAGTTACCTTTTGTGTCATACTGAGAATTATTCTCATTTTCGGTTTTATGGCAGGTGTTGACAGAATTTTGAATTGGTATATAGGTATAGCATAAAAAAGAAGTTAGTTGACGAAAAAAAATTTGGTTACCACTCGGGTCACATTGACTTAGTTGTGTGGATTTCTTTTGTATCGAGGATTTATAGTATTGTCCTTTATTGATTTGTCTTGCCATCATGTTGGACGAATCTACAATAAAGTTCGAATATTTATATTCAACATCTGTAAGCCAATGAGTACAACAACTCACCAGTAGTTTTTGTCTTTTTAGGTATCGTTAAATCCGTATTATAATTCAGACGTTTTCGAGGTAAAGATTCCGTATTGCTTTCGGTATTAATTGTGCGAGACTTGTGCTCAGTTGAAACGTTGCTGAGAGGTTCTCTATTCATATGGAGTTTACTTTTCTTTTTACCACCAAGATTTGTTTTTTTATTGGGCCCGGTTGTGTCATCAGAAGAATAACTTGCTGAACAACACATAATGATTTTCTTCTTGATAAAAATGCAAGATGTTATTATTTATAGAAAAACAAGCCATTTTCAATTTATTAAATTACTAATGCAAAAAATTGTTCATAACACAAAATCAATGATTTGAAAATGACAGCTGAAATAACCCATCATACTCTGTATGGAAAACCTCAGCAGACCTGAAGTAGACTGTGAAATCTCTAGCGCAGGGCATATTAAGCGATGTCCTTGATAATTTTTTTATGCAAATAATAGTTCAACCAATTATCGATCAACAATATGTAGCATTGAAAATTTCACAAATTATAGTTGATAATTTTGCAAGTAAAAATTGAAGTTTTGAGTTTTAAAATTTTGAAGAATATTGCAACCTTTTTGTTTTAAATAGTTTTTTCATCAGCTTACTTACATCTGGAATATCCGGTTGCCGATTCAGATTCACTGGCAGAGCTTATAGTTGGTACTTGCATTAAATCCTTTACACGTTCTGTATTCTCTTTGATTTTTCTCAGGCTAAATAGCTTGGTTAATTGTTTAGTTTTGGCTTCGTGATTAAGGTCTGATTCTGAAGTATACGCGTATTTCTGTGTTTTCAAGACATTTAGCCGCAACATAGCTTCGCTGTACGTTTCTAGTGAATGAATATCATAATTCTTGATGATATTTCAAAGTATTTATCTTATAACATTTAACAAAGATTACAAGTAAATATAATGAAACATCTGACAACTTTTTAATCCAAAAGTTTTATGTCAGTTTTTCGCAATTTTATAATAATAACATCTTATTGAAACTCACTTGCTTGGCCTCGGATTTCAATTGGATAGAGAGGCCAATCAGGATCAGGATTTTGTTGGTCTTTGATCATGGAGTTAAGAGTGGTACTTGTGACTTTGGTATATGGCGGTGGCATGAATTTGGCAAGACATAGGTTACGCTCGATATCGTAGTCAAGCCAACTAAGTGGTACGCAATCTACTTCTGCACTATCTCCTTGTCTTACCTCTCCGAGGAATTGTACAAGTTGAAACGGGTACATCTCCATTATTTAGTCTATAAAGAATAAATACTTGATGATGTGTGAACTTTTCAACGCAACGGTAACAAACAATATCTGACATTGATTAGTACGTTATTTTAGTTTCATGACTCTAAAGTAAAATTGAATCCTGAACTTACAGTTATCTACTAGAAATTGGTACAAAAAATGTCTTAGTTATAATATTATAGTCCCTTTCTACAACCATGCAAACGATTATGAACTAACTCATGGTATTTCTTGTTTGAAAGCATATTGAATCTTCCGAAACATTCGTACACGAAGATACGAGGAACCTACTTGCCAATTTCAAAAACAAATTATTATCCGCATCAAGTGAATTGCTACAAGGCAAGAAAATATATTGCTTCTTTTTATTTTCGCTCGATACGTGTAGTTGAAAAGTAAGGTTAGATTACGACAACGCCTCATATCAGTCGATAAAAACCGTAAAAACTACGAAATCTACTTATTATATATTATATATAATGAGAGATTATTACCTTTGTTTATATGCCGCCTCGTATATTTCAAGAAAAACCGTTCTGCCACAAGCCGGTGTCCCACGTGTGAGCCACGTTGCGGTTACTTCTCGATCTTCGGTCTATTACGTCACGTGACTGAAGCAAATGTAACCTAATTTCGCGGGTTGAAATTCAAACTTTGCCAGTATGTAAAAGAGGCATGATAAATTTCCTTTCAGATTGAGATAGCAATGCTTGCCTTGGTAATGCTAAAAGCACCATTTTATTTCGGATATTATGGATATCACAGCTTAGCTTAGTCAACGAAGGCCTACTAGTAAGCTCCCACATTTTTAAACGGTTTGAGTTATATGGAAAGGTATAGATTGGTCGCTTAATTTTCCAAACAAGTCCTTCAATTGTGACATCATCAAAGTCATCAGTTGGGCAATATAGTTTAGTTATTTCTAATATCTCGCCAGTTCTAAGATATACTTTATTGTTTGGAGCATTAGTTGTTAATATGAATCCTTTGAACTTAAGTTTCTGAATAGAAAATGTATCCTCCAAGGTATCATCACTCTTCCATTTGAGAATCACCAATGTAGGTGGTATAACTGCTTTGGTATTGAGACCCTGTTGTTCATTCAACCGTCGACACACTTGAGCTAGAGGTCTGTTAGGAGTACGCACACTTTTTTTAATTACTGTTCCTAGCATATTTTCGAAAGGAAAAGCAGATATTGCTGATAAATCACAGTTCATATTTCTCACATCATCAGCTACGTGAATCAGATTGTGTGCATTCATAATTTGAGACTCCCTTCCATAATATTCTTTGAGCAGCATGAAGAAGGACTTGAGATATTGACTGGCATGATGATTGTATTTCAGAGCTAGCTTTGGTGAAGATAAGATTCGATAGGCCGAATGTAACAGTAAAAAATGTTTGTACAATGCTGGACCTAATATATCTTTTAGAACAATAGGTCCGCAATATAATAAAAAGAATCTTAGCTCAGTTGCCTTCCATTTTGCAATATACTTGACAGATCTAGGCTTGCGTTGGAATTCACACGGTACAAATGTTTTGAGGTATTCCAACCGCTCAGATAATGCTACTCTATACCTACGACCTAGTCTTACATGCAGTTTTCCAAAAAGCCAATACTCTACCATGATCTTTTTTGTGATACCAAGAGGAAATAAATGCATGGAATCAAGTAAAAAACATGAAATCATGTCAATTGGCGGATTTAAATTCAGCAACGGTGAAATTCCATTATGATGTTGTGGTTGCTTTTGATTACGAAATGACTCATTATTTCGGTGTTGATTATCAACTGCCGGAAATACTGTACTACCTCGTACTTTATAACCACGCACAATACATCGTTCACAAGCGTAAAACCCGGTATGGCCTTTAATGCATTTAAGCATTGATCGAGCTGGAGTGTCGCAGATAAAACACTTTATAAATACCTTTAACACAGTACCATTAACGGATATGCTGTCTGCTGACAAAATATTCATTTCTTCGACAAACTTGTGCAAGTACTGGCTCATATGTTTGGGCTTCGATACGCCAAAATATATTGCAATTGGAAACGGCTTATACACATCGTTGTCATGAAAAACTTTGCACAGTATGGGCCAAAACTGTCCGTAACCAGATTTGAAAATAGGTATGCCGTCAATATTGATCTGAAGATATATTTTTGCATCTGCATGTAAATTTTCGTTTATGCAAGCCTGCAGCCCTTGAGCTATTCCAAGATAAACAAACTGTCCTTTTTCCCCACAGGAATCTTCCATTTCTTCTATATTATATGTCGCCGATGAGGTTTGTAAAAAGGTTTTGTGTGATTTAGGTAGTTGTGGAAGAAGTCTTCTTCTCAAAATTCCCAATAAGCTGTCTACATGCACAAAATTTATGCCACTTTCAACTATCCATTTCCTAAGTTCTCTTACTTCTACTTCTTCTTCTAATTCTTCTTCATCTTGTTCTTCCTCGTTTTCTACTTCTTGTACCTCTTCAAAACTAGAGACAGATTGGTTTTCATGTACAGGACTGGCAGTTAATGGTCCAATGTCCACAGAAGGATCCTTGTTTTCAGTATTTTCGAAACTACTAGAGTTAGATCTTTCTTCGTTTTCATTATTGAGTTCAGCTTCTTCAACATTCTCTGTGAAATTTATTTTATGATCAAAATTCACTCGTTGACACACTTCATTGATCTTTCTTAATATTTAAATTATCACATACCTGTCATGTCAGAATCACTTAATACTTCAATTCTATCGGAACGAAGACGGTCTGCATTCAATTGTCTTTTCACTGCTCTATGTTTTCGAACTCGAAGCCGCGTTAATTCACGTTTTCTTTGATCATTCATGACGAATTCTTACAGATATGTATTGTTTTCGAACGTGTTGGAACGTGATGCACGAGTATTCACGAAGATTCTAACCTCAACGTAGCTTGCGTAGCTGTAGGTATACGTAAGCGGAGTCATATGCGCAGCAGTCTTATAGCAAATTCGACTCGCCGCACTAGTGTGCACTGAGTGTACTTCCATCTCACTTGGATATGAGAAATAGAAGCGAATAAAAGTGCACTCAGTGCGCACTAGTGCAGCAAGTCGAATTCGCTATTATATTGACTGCACGCCCGCACTTTTCCAATACTTCGGCGCCAAAGTTTTGAAGAAATAGACCTTCATGTGCATCTTCGCATCACGTTATTGTCATCAACAATTTTTAGAACATTTCATTTTTTTTCTTTTGATTTCCAAACGAGTTTCATGTATTAGTTTAACGTCAGTTTAGTCATATACATTAGGGTGGTCCTTGTTTTGGGTATTTTCGAAATTTGATCCGGCCGCCCCCTAGAATTTTTTCAAATATATGATAAAAAATGCCCATAAAGTTTGAGCCCTTAATATTAATATTAACACGTGCCTCGAAGCGACCAAAGTTTCAAATGCAAAAATGCATGTATTTTTGTGCATCGATTGTACAAAAATTGTTATCTCCCGTGATAGTTTATCAAAAATTCTGAAACTTGGCTTAGTTGTTCCAGACAATCAGACGTATAGAAAGGTATTTTCATTATATTTTTTTTCCGAAAATAAATTTCCGACTGGTCGTGAAATAGAGAAAAAAAAAGTAATGTAAAGGTCATAATTCGGAGATTTATTTAAAAGAAAGAACAATATAATGAAAATACCTTTTTGTACCTCTAGTTGTAGACAACAACTAAGCCAAGTTTCAGAATTTTTGATAAACTATCACGTGAGCCTAGATAACAATTTTTATACAATCGATGCACAAAAATACATGCATTTGTGCATTTGAAACTTTGGTCGCTTTGAGGCACGTGTTAATATTAATATTAAGGGCTCAAACTTTATGGGCATTTTTTATCATATATTTGAAAAGATTCTAGGGAGCGGCCGGATCAAATCTCGATAATACACAAAATAAGGACCACCCTAATATACATATATGGTATACTGTCGACATATCAACTTAATGATGAATGTCGAACGAAATTCTAAACATATGTATAAATACTACAGCTATAATAAATAAAAAAGACAATTTCGGGCTTTCCCAACTAGGGCCCTAGCAAGTTTTGATGTGAAAACGCATGCAGGGAAAATATATGGCCTTCCGAACCGGGGGCTGTACAGCTGAACTAGAAGAAATTAGTTACAGTTATACCATACAATGCCCGTATAGCACCCGACTAGTTGGGCCATCTTCGGGATTGTCTATGCGGGGGCTAGGCAAATACCGGGCGTTCCCGGACCAATTTCCACACGGGATCATTTGATTATAATCGTATACCTATATACATACCGCTCCATACAGATACAGTTCGAAATAATTATTATGGATTCCACGTGATTTAAAAGATTTTAGTTCATCATATGTAAAAATGTCTGAAAATTAGTTCATATTGCAGATTGTCGAGCAATTGGAACAGCCGGAACAACGACCGCCGCCGGAACAACGGCCGCCGCCGGAACAACGGCCGCCGCCGGAACAACGACCGCCGCCGGAACAACGGCCGCCGCCGGAACAACGGCCGCCGCCGGAACAACGGCCGCCGCCGGAACAACGGCCGCCGCCGGAACAACGACCGCCGCCGGAACAACGGCCGCCGCCGGAACAACGACCGCCGCCGGAACAACGGCCGCCGCCGGAACAGTGGCCGCCGCTGCAACAGCCACCGCAACAGCCACCGCAACAACCACCGCCGCAATTGACGCTGCCGCAGCTGCAGCTGCATCAACACAGATGCGGAATGCTGCCTCATCAATTAGACGTGTTCCGGCTCCAGTGCTGTTTTTACAACAGCAGCCTTCTCGTGCAGAAGCTATCGCATAAGCTAATGCTCGAGAAGGTACACGCTAAGAAACAGCGGCACGAAGCGGCGCGCAAAAATTTAACAAATGCGAAGCGGCGCATTGAGACGCAGTTGCGGCGGCTCGAACAGCCGCAACAACAACAACATCAACAACAGCAACCGCAGCACCAACAACAGCAACCGCAGCACCAACAACAGCAACCGCAGCACCAACAACAGCAACCGCAGCACCAACAACAGCAACCGCAGCACCAACAACAGCAACCGCAGCACCAACAACAGCAACCGCAGCACCAACAACCTCAGCAGCAGCAACCGCAGCACCAATAACCGCAGCAGCAGCAGCAGCAGCAACCGCAGTAACACCACCACAATAACACTAACATCACCACACCACACACACACATAGAAACACACAACCCAAGATGTAGCATAAAGTTATATATATATATATATATATATATACCGTGAGGTTATAGGGAAGCCGTTCACTAGATGCAGGCAACCCAACAGTCAACTCCCGAAGACTTCCGAAGACATTGTATTTGTCATTACGACTACTTGGTGGGGGTTCCCGTCCTATGTTATTTATCACGAATACAATGACTTCGGACGTCTTCGGGATTTGACTGTTGGGTTGCCTGCATCTAGTGAACGGCTTCCCTATAACCTCACGGTATATATATATATATATATATATATATATATATATATATATATATATATATATATATATATATATATATATATATATATATATATATATATATATATATATATATATATATATATATATATATATATATATATATATATATATATATATATATATATATATATATATATATATATATATATATATATATATATATATATATATATATATATATATATATATATATATATATATATATATATATATATATATATATATATATATATATATATATATATATATAAAACTTTATGCTACATCTTGGGTTGTGTGTTTCTATGTGTGTGTGTGGTGTGTGTAGTAGTATAAATAGTATATACTAATATAGTTTATAATAAATAGTATAGTAGTATAAATAGTATATACTAATATAGTTTATAATAAATAATATAGTACACAGTAATCGCTAATATAGTCATATAGTTATAGTCATATAGTCATAAAACCGTGTCTGGATTATCCCAGATTGTTAGCTTGATTGAAAAGGGTGGCGGAATCAATTTGAAGTTAAAACATTCCAAAGAAATGAGAAAAAATGGGAAAAATGTTTTTCTCAATTTTTGTTGAATTCAATAAAATCATATAATGAAGCCGAAAGAGTAAATAATTCAATAGCTTAGTTAGAATAAAAGCGGAAGGCAAATCTAGAAGGATAAAAATTATTTTTCGCGCAAAAATGTATTTGATGTACTTAATCAGATCCATTTTTTTTTGCCAAAAATATTTTGTTTTTTGCCATTCTAGATTTGTTTCCCACTTTTATTCTACCAAACTATTGACTCATTCACTCTTTTGACTTCATTATATGATTTTGCTGAACTCAATAATAGTTTGCTTTTCTTCTTACGCGAAAAACATTTGTTCCTATTTGTTCTATATTTTTCATACCTGTTTTTAATTTTTTCAACTTTAAATTGATTTTGGCAGCCTTCCCAATCTAGTTAAAAATCCGGGGAAATTCAGACACCGGTTTTTTGCCATTATTCATCAATTTGATGAGTGGAAAGTATGTTATAAATTAACACCACCCTCAAGTAATATAGCTTATAATAAATGAAATAGTATATAGAGTAGACTAGTGTAAATAAATATATCCTAATAAATATCTTGCAATATTTTTGTCAGTTACATGTTGCTGTACTTTTTCTTATGTCTTATCAGTACATTCTCTCCTATCGTCTTTCTTTCTTAACTAAATCCTAATTTCAAAGTAAACTAGCTGCGGGTGTTGATCAAAAGTCGATTTAGGTCAATAGAATTTGAAACTTGCATGAAATCAAATCTATAGTTGGTCAGGTGTTTGCAGTGTGAGTGAAGATTTAATTTGCTAATTCATGGTATTATTGAATTTTTTTCATACTATATGTTCATTGGTTCTGCGGAAAGTGACAGAACGAGATTTTGTCAATAGCGAAGTTGCATGCAATTGATTTTATCCTTTTTTTCACCGTTCTGTTGTGGTAAATTATTATTTCAAATTTATTACCGTCATAGGTAACGAGCTCAAGTCTTCAACAAGTACGTAAGTGATCATTAATTTAATTCGGTATAACCGTAAGAAAACCTCAAGACACTAGGGTAAAGTTAGTCTTGTCAGTATATTAAAAATACGTGTGCTTGGTGTGTGGACGTGTATGTAGCACCGCAGACAAGCAAACATAGTCGAATGCTAATCTTTTGCATTTGAATGAGAATTAAAATTCATTAAAATTCATTTTCTCTATTCCTTTCGTCCATCCGAAAGCCGCAGATGCGTTGGAGACGGCACTTTATAAGTGCCATGGAAACACCCACCCACTCTTACCCACTTACACTATCGAGTAAGCTCGTTTCCTTATAGGCTGCAGCACTCAGTCTGCGCAAGTATGTATATCGACAGGCGATATGAATATGCATCTGCGCGTATCGTCGCACCATTCCAATTCATTCACAGGGAAATGATGTCAACTTACGAGATCTTAAAATTATCATTAAATGCGCTCTCATTATTTTCGCATTTTGCGAATAGGTTCGTCTAACAGGGTCGTCGCCCAGTGCAATTGTCGTTGCGTAAGCCGCAGCGTATACACCACAGCTAAACGCGTCGGGCTGTCTGGTAACGGGTTGAAGAACTACATCAATAATATCGATATGGGGATAGCGTTTTGAAATGTATCGCTTTTCCTCTTTGCTCAACCGCTCGTATTCACCGCGTAAGAGACTATCATAGACATAAAGGTTGGACCCATCGTAATAAACGCAACACCAATGTCTGCATACATTGCCGCCAATTATCTGTATATCTCTTTGAAGAGGACTACAGGGCTTGATACAGGTGTGATATGCTGTATAGCTAGCGGGATTACAATGAAAACAGCTGTTTTCTTGTAATATATTTTGAAACAAGTCAATGCTTGAATCCGTTAATAAAGTGCTCGGTGACAATACATTTGCCTCCACTTCTTCGATCGAAATATTTCGGCGTACAATCTCTAACAAATGAACAGCTTCGTTAGATGCTTCGATTTCATCATCAATTTCGATTGCTATCCAATCGACGTTGACGTTATTCTTGTCAGTGTTTGAACTAGAATTGTCCATGTTCTTGGAACTTACCGATAGAACTTTTCTTTCTTCACAGATTTGTGGGATGATCTGTGTCGACCCCGTACAGTTTCCGTCATTGACAGAACGTACAGTGCATCGTGCATTTTTTTTTCGCAGCGCTTCTGCTTTAGCTTTGAGAATATATGCAGGATCACGGATCTGCATATTTCTAGTACGCCGACTATCTATGATTTCTGGAAGCAGGCATTCTATATAGAATCTGCAAAGGAATGGTTGCATTTTTGACTCCCAGAATGCATCATCTCTGATAACTTTGACTAATTTTAAATCAGTCGAAGTCCACAACGCAAATATACAATACTCGCGCCTGGTTACGTGCAGCTGACCCTGTACCTGATAATGGTAAATGTGGTTCTTGTTCAGAACATTCTTGTTCTTCTTATCAAAAATATTTCGCAAATTTGGCTTCTCTTCTATAGCCTGATCCAAATTAGCATTTCGGGCTGAAAAAGGACATTTTATTTCAACAACGCCATCATCGTCTATCAGGCCGTCAGGAGATGCCCCTAGATAAGGAAACTCTTGATCAATGAAGAGACCACAGGGAACAATTTCTTTCCCCAGTATTAATTCTACGGCTCGTTTCGCGTTCGGTTCGTTTGCGAGTCCAAACTGGGTAGCAGCAGTGTCGATGATCTTCGGATACCGAATGCTCATTACCATATTTGCGCACGAAGTAGTTGGCAACATGCGACATATCGGCCCAAATTTCGATGCCGTTATTATATCAGTACGCAATTGATGCCACAGCTCGGAGTCGCTCTGTGTTATGGTATCTCGCTCAATCTGTCCACGGTTGATCTGGTATGACGTCAATTTGTCCATGTGTTGTTTAGCGAGAACATCGAACACGTCCTTATCAACATCAGGCTTTCTAGCCGATGGTCCATAGTCCTTGTCGGCGCCACAGAACCTTCGAGGCCTCTGATTTTGCTTTTTCAACTTGTACAAGCGGCTTAGATGATTTTGATAACGCCTATGTCTTTCCATTTTCAGCACAGTGGTGGGAACCTTGTAGTGCTTATGGTTGTGTAACTTAGACAACACTGACTGAGTGGTATGCTGCACAACTGCTCCATAGCATCTCATTTCGTACGAGTTTCTCATACAATGATTGATTCTTTTACCAGAATTCAATTTATTCACTACGGAATTGCAGCCCTCTGCTATATTATTATTGACGTTTTTTAACAAGCTTTTAGCGTGACAGCTCAAATAGCGCACTGCTTCGTGAACATGGGGATAAAGCCCCGTCCTATGGAGTTCCGCCAGCACGTTCCTACCATTCGGCTCAGGTGTACAGTCGAATGGCAGTGTGTGGCAATTCGTATGATCACCAAATACATGGCCCAATATATTCAGAATATCTTTACAGAGTTTAGTTGCTTTGTCAGCCTCTGATTCTGATGTATTCTCGGTGTTACGCAGATCTCTGGCCCGCTCGACAGTTTTACGAATTCTTAATCCACTTGTAAAAACATACTGTCGAAATTGGGTGACAGTAAGGGTTCCTTTCAAAGGAGCAGTTGTAAGCTTCATGGTAGAAGCCATTTTAAGCTTTCGGCACAAATTCCGAAACAAGTGATTATTACACTCAATTTTTTCAACGATGATTCCGTATTCAGCGTACGGATTATCATCTCGTATAGCCTGGTATACGCTGCTATCATCGTCCGCAACGAGCGTTTTGTATATCAAACCGTTGCTCGCAACGCTTGTACGGAAACCTTCTAAAATAATATCGGTTTCCATTGCGTTCGAACTACGGGCACGACCCCAATTTTTGTAGCACACATGGGGGGTGGGCTCCTTATTTAGCATTTCTGCTCTTGCGTGTGTCGCACAGTACTTGTTGCGTACACCAATAAATAAAGCTAACTTGATCTCACGACCAAAGATCATGGCTGCACCTGACAACGCATCGTACTTACCACCGGCATACGAACGTTTTGACCAACAGCCATCTGCAATGACTTCTATGTACGGTACACCGTCAATAACATGCCCCTTTTTGATGGCTATTTCTTTCTCCATTGCTGCAGCCTTTAGCCTTTCGGCTTCGGCAACGTCATGGAAATTATCGAAAAGTTTCTCCCGATATTTCAGGTACGTTGGAGCTGTCATACAAGGGATTGCCATGGCAGCAAGCTGTTCCTGCAATGTACTGTGGCCGGTTCCCGATGTAATTGTACCGCACACAGCACTTTGATTGATCCCAAGTATATTTGATTGATCGGGATCCGTCCAAATGTTGAACTTGTAGTTGCACATTCGACAGACGAAATGCAGTTGCGTTCGCAAACCTCGATCGAACGACTTGACTAATTTCAGTTCACTGAAAGGACAATTCAACCGAACGTTGTGATTGTCAAATTTCTCGTGCAACTGCTGCAGAAAAAAACTAATGTCGACAATACGCCGACCTTCAATAGTGATGTCACTGACACACTCCAGGTCCGTTGGACCGTTTTCTACGACAAGTACTACATTACCGTCATTCTCGGCAGTACGCCGACCCTCGATAGTGATGTCACTGACACACTCCAGGTCCGTTGGACCGTTTTCTACGACAAGTATGACATTACCGTCATTCTCGGCATAATGCCGACCCTCGATAGTGATGTCACTGACACACTCCAGGTCCGTTGGACCGTTTTCTACGACAAGTATGACATTACCGTCACTCTCGGCATAATGCCGACCCTCGATAGTGATGTCACTGACACACTCCAGGTCCGTTGGACCGTTTTCTACGACAAGTACTACATTGTCGTCACTTACCTCTGTGGAACAAGCATCCACAACTGCAGTGATGGCACGACCATCTTTCTCGTGAATGCCCTTCGTTTTCGTCCTGAAACAGATCGCGACTTCATGAGATTTGTAGAATTATGTAGGGTCGAATAGAATTCGAGTAGACGGCTTGCACGGGGATATTTGTCGTCAAAAGTCGAATATAAATGGCCTAGCCGGGTTTGCATGTGAAATGTGCCCCTGAACCAAATTGAACTTGCTATGTGTCAAATTTTTGCTTCTTATGAAAAACAAAGATCGCTCAAATTTTAATCTTCCGTCCTCACTATTACGCTAAAAACTCACATGGACGTGATTTTTAGGTTTCATGCGATTCCTATCTTATTTTCAGTTCAAAAATTATAAAAAAAAAATCTTCATCTTTCACATATCTGTGTGCAGGTTTGAAATTTTTCTCATATTTTTTTGCGATAAACTCCAGCTTTGAAGAATCCCTGAAGACTTAGACCGTAGACTATCAATGAATTTTAAAAAGTGACTAACTTCTTTTTTCTACAGTATAAAGATCTGGTCACGCTTGATTTTCTGTAATTTTTTCAGAATTTTTAGGTAGGTGTGCCATTGTCATAGAAATCAAAAATCGACTTTTTAACCTTTTTTTTTACAGAAATTCGTATTGTACGTTTCGTCGGTATTCAGGATCAGAAAAATATTTTTGACTACAGCTTCAGAATCAAAAAACTCTAACCTTTCACGCCATGCGACTCAAGATTTTCGAAAAAATATTTTTGTCTACTAATTTTTCAATGTATTTTTGTTTTTTGTTCCGCGACCAAAGAGCATAATGTTTTTGATAGCAATTTAGCTGTGGGTAGATTTTCATGTACTAAAGAGATACTAAAACCTTCAGAAGGACGTTCTGCCTCGGTTTTTTGTTTATAATTGTTTTTGTATTTTTGTATTTTATATTTTGCTTTTATACCCCAAAATCTAGAATACTCGAGATAAGAAAGTATTCTAAATTGTTTCCAGAAACCATTCGATAACGGAAATGCCTGACCTGAATAATTAGTTTGGCAGGTACACTATTTTCTATGAAAAACAGATCGGAATATCAATTTTTGATTTCGATGATAATGGCGCACCTTTCTGAAAAATCTAAAAAAATTCCAGAAAATCAAGCGTGACCAGATCTTTATACTGTAGAAAAAAGAAGTTAGTCACTTTTTAAAATCCATCGATAATCTACGGCCTAAGTCTTCAGGGATTTTTCAAAGCTGGAATTTATCGCAAAAAAATATCAGAAAAATGTCAAATATGCACACAGATATGTGAAAGATGTAGTTTTTTTTTCATAATTTTCGCATTGAAAATGAGATAGGAATTGCATGAAAACTAAAAATCACGTCCCTGTGAGTTTTCAGCGTTATAGTGAAGACGGAAGATTGAAATTTGAGCGATCTTTGTTTTTCATAAGAAGCTAAAATTTGACACATAGCAAGTTCAATTCGGTTCAGGGGCACATTTCACATGCAAACCTGGCTATGCCCTTTCTCCAACAATTTTTTACTACGCGTCAAGATTTTAACAGCAAATTACAAGCATGAACAGCTTGTGAGGAAAGTTGGGCGGCAGAGGTCAACAAAAATGTAATTCCGTTTATTTTTCTGTAAGTTACAGAAGGTGCTACAAATGCATCTGGAATTGTATTCAGCGTTCGCGGTGCACCGTAGGCAAAGAGTTCTACCAAAAAACCTCAATTAATTCATTCGGAATGAGGAAATTGGGATATAAAGTCTTGTATATTAGCAACATGTAAGTTTAAATGTACTTACCTAGAACGATAACGCTCCTTTCGCGGCACTTTTTTTCTTTTGTTATGGCCGTTGGCCATGTGATGGCGTACAACCGATAGATTAAACACTAAAGCTAAACACTAGGTTTATTAATAATTAGTTAGTTAAATGTAACACTAAGAACAAGCACACGCACTCGCGAAACACTAGAATTTATATTTCAGTGGATAACAGCCGTTTCGTTATAACTTGTTACGGGCACCGCAAGCTGAGTACTGATAGAACTGCAGTGTTATACACAATGTATGAGCCTGTGTTGATACCCAAGTTACCGAAAACCTCACGGAAGAGCTTCCGAAAGCCTACCACTTTGTGTAGCTACACTTATGAGAGTAGCAGCGACATATAGGCTGGACATCTACAATAACGTGAAAATTCGATTTGGAGCGAATTGAAATATGCACGAGGGATAATCTGATCCGAGATGACGTCTAGAAGAATGTGTAAAGGTTTCATAAGCGCCCATAACAATTGCAAACGTTATGAACAAATTAAGATTTGGGAAAGATGCGGTCTAGTTTTTTGCTGATAGCTCAAAAACTAAAAGCGATAGCGTGAATTTGAAAAAAGTTTCTTGAAGAAAAAGAAATTTGCAATAATAAAGTCTCGACTCCCGGAACTCTGTCTCAATTATTTATACCTGTAATTTAATGCTGAAAGTAGAGCTCCGCGCGGTGAGCGCAGCAGTTTTTTTTTTTGTACACTTAAATATTACTTTAAAAATTTTCAAAAATTATGGTATTATCTAGACACTCAGAAGAATAAAATTCCATCGAGAAAAAAAATGTTTCATTGATTTTTCAACAATTGAACATATTGTTAATGATCCAGTCGATGGGGAATATTGAATGGTATGGGTCAAGTTTTCACTATCTCGGGGGGTCAATCAATTTTGACTTCAAATAACAGTTTTCTGAGCAGCAAAAGGGTGATAAGAAAAGTTGATTTGGTTTCGAGCTACGCTTTTAATTTTTGTTTAAAAAAAATAGTTGTTTAATTGAATATCTCGAAAACTATTGAAAAGTTATCGAATCAACTTCATTGAACTTCGTTTGGGATTTAATAACGAAAAAAATGAGCCGAACCTAAAGTCTCTACGACCAATAGTTGCTGAGATATTAATTATTTAAGCGCAAAAAACGTAAAAGCGCTCGATTTCGCCCGCGCGCGGATAAACAACAGGCTGTAACTCGGGAGCCAATTAAAATTTTCAACGTTTTTGTTTTTTGTTTGGTCAGTGATTTATAAATCTGCCAGGAAAAAGATCAGCAACTTTGAAAAAAAAAATTTCGAATTTTAAATTTGAAAAAAGTGAAAATCAATTTTTATTTAATTAAAAAATAGAAAAAACTGTAAAAAATGAAATTCACAGATAGATAATTTTTTTATGCTACTTATACAAACGATGGAATACAATAATAGCTAAACACAAAAATTCATCTATAAAATAAAAGGGATTTGAAAATTTTCCAATTTTTTAAATTAACAAAAAAAAATCGTTCAATTTTTGATAGCACAAAAATTCATTTCGTCAAATTCTGAATCGATTGGTATATACGACATTTGGTCAAATTTTTTTTTTTCCTCCATAAATTTTGAGCACTTGATAAATTTTTGACTTCCAGAAGTCGAATTTTTTCTAAGTCCCACGAGTAAAATTTTTATAAGTTCCAGTGCTCAAAATTTATGAAGGAAAAAAAACGAAAATTCGACCAAATGTCGTGTATACCAATCGATTCGGAATTTCACGAGATGAATTTTTGTGATATCAAACATTGAAAATTTTTTTTTTGATTAATTGTTTAAAAAATTGGGAACTTTTCAAATCCCATTTTTTTTCGAAGAAAATTTTGTTTTTCACTATTATTGTATTCCATCGTTTGTATAAGTAGTTGAAAATTATTATCCAACTGTAAATTTTATTTCTTTCCAATTTTTTCTCTGTTTTAATTGACAAAAAGTGATTCTCACTTTTTTCAAATTTGAAATTCGAAAAAATTTTGCCGATTTTTTCCTGGCATATTTATAAGTCACTGACAAAACAAAAAAAACCTTGAAAATTTTAATTGGCTCCCGAGTTACAGCCTTTTGTTTATCCGCGCCCGTGCTAAATCAAGCGCTTTTACGTTTTTTGCGCTAATTAATATCTCAGCAACCATTGGTCGTAGAGACTTCCAGTTTCCAGTTATCCGCACGTGATATTTCGGGAAGATTGCGATATTTCAGATCCATGTGTTCTAATAAATGTCGATTGCAATATAATAACATTGGTAACTTTTCGTGAAAATTTCTGAACTATTCAGAAATTGATATCATATTTTCATAACATTTGGTTCTGCGAAGTTCGATGTGCCCATATGCTTTATCATCGGGACTTGGGCGAGTAACGTCGATAGGTGTTCATGCAGTATGAATTCTTAGCTGAAGTAATACACCGGGTAATTCGCATACGTAGTAAGCATGTAATGAAGAGAAAGGGAGAAAAAGTATTCGTTATTATTATTTCAACCATTTACGCTCCGAAATTAGCAGTATGATAATTTGATCAATAATCATAGTGCAGAAGTAAGATTTCGTTAAATTCTTAAGCCGTTGGCGACGGGGAGGGGGGGGGGGGGAGGGGGGGAGCTGTCGCATAGAATGCAGCCCGCTTGGATCCGCCCGTGTATGGATTCTGCATTGAAATTTTGAAATAAAGTTTGTTCCTAATCATTTTGAAAAAGTCGAGGAAATTTATAAAAATGTCCAGAATAAATAAGCGAGCAGTATTTCATCCGTAAACTCGACTCTGAATTAGAATTTCATCAATCCCTTGTTTTTGTATCTTAGGTTAGCTGTCAGACGAGCGATGCCGTGACTATACCGGGATCCTGTATCGATTATTCTATTTATTTATCTCTGGTCTAATTCTTCTAAGAAAATCGAGGAAATTTGGAAAAATGTCCAGAATAAATAAACGAGCAGTATTTCATCCGTAATCTCGACTCTGAATTAGAATTTCATCAATCCCTTGTTTTTGTATCTTAGGTTAGCTGTCAGACGAGCGATGCCGTGACTATACCGGGATCCTGTATCGATTATTCTATTTATTTATCTCTGGTCTAATTCTTCTAAGAAAATCGAGGAAATTTGGAAAAATGTCCAGAATAAATAAACGAGCAGTATTTCATCCGTAATCTCGACTCTGAATTAGAATTTCATCAATCCCTTGTTTTTGTATCTTAGGTTAGCTGTCAGACGAGCGATGCCGTGACTATACCGGGATCCTGTATCGATTATTCTATTTATTTATCTCTGGTCTAATTCTTCTAAGAAAATCGAGGAAATTTGGAAAAATGTCCAGAATAAATAAACGAGCAGTATTTCATCCGTAATCTCGACTCTGAATTAGAATTTCATCAATCCCTTGTTTTTGTATCTTAGGTTAGCTGTCAGACGAGCGATGCCGTGACTATACCGGGATCCTGTATCGATTATTCTATTTATTTATCTCTGGTCTAATTCTTCTAAGAAAATCGAGGAAATTTGGAAAAATGTCCAGAATAAATAAACGAGCAGTATTTCATCCGTAAACTCGACTCTGAATTAGAATTTCATCAATCCCTTGTTTTTGTATCTTAGGTTAGCTGTCAGACGAGCGATGCCGTGACTATACCGAGATCCTGTATCGATTATTCTATTTATTTATCTCTGGTCTAATTCTTCTAAGAAAATCGAGGAAATTTGGAAAAATGTCCAGAATAAATAAACGAGCAGTATTTCATCCGTACACTCGACTCTGAATTAGAATTTCATCAATCCCTTGTTTTTGTATCTTAGGTTAGCTGTCAGACGAGCGATGCCGTGACTATACCGAGATCCTGTATCGATTATTCTATTTATTTATCTCTGGTCTAATTCTTCTAAGAAAATCGAGGAAATTTGGAAAAATGTCCAGAATAAATAAACGAGCAGTATTTCATCCGTAAACTCGACTCTGAATTAGAATTTCATCAATCCCTTGTTTTTGTATCTTAGGTTAGCTGTCAGACGAGCGATGCCGTGACTATACCGAGATCCTGTATCGATTATTCTATTTATTTATCTCTGGTCTAATTCTTCTAAGAAAATCGAGGAAATTTGGAAAAATGTCCAGAATAAATAAACGAGCAGTATTTCATCCGTAATCTCGACTCTGAATTAGAATTTCATCAATCCCTTGTTTTTGTATCTTAGGTTAGCTGTCAGACGAGCGATGCCGTGACTATACCGGGATCCTGTATCGATTATTCTATTTATTTATCTCTGGTCTAATTCTTCTAAGAAAATCGAGGAAATTTGGAAAAATGTCCAGAATAAATAAACGAGCAGTATTTCATCCGTAAACTCGACTCTGAATTAGAATTTCATCAATCCCTTGTTTTTGTATCTTAGGTTAGCTGTCAGACGAGCGATGCCGTGACTATACCGAGATCCTGTATCGATTATTCTATTTATTTATCTCTGGTCTAATTCTTCTAAGAAAATCGAGGAAATTTGGAAAAATGTCCAGAATAAATAAACGAGCAGTATTTCATCCGTAAACTCGACTCTGAATTAGAATTTCATCAATCCCTTGTTTTTGTATCTTAGGTTAGCTGTCAGACGAGCGATGCCGTGACTATACCGAGATCCTGTATCGATTATTCTATTTATTTATCTCTGGTCTAATTCTTCTAAGAAAATCGAGGAAATTTGGAAAAATGTCCAGAATAAATAAACGAGCAGTATTTCATCCGTAAACTCGACTCTGAATTAGAATTTCATCAATCCCTTGTTTTTGTATCTTAGGTTAGCTGTCAGACGAGCGATGCCGTGACTATACCGAGATCCTGTATCGATTATTCTATTTATTTATCTCTGGTCTAATTCTTCTAAGAAAATCGAGGAAATTTGGAAAAATGTCCAGAATAAATAAACGAGCAGTATTTCATCCGTAATCTCGACTCTGAATTAGAATTTCATCAATCCCTTGTTTTTGTATCTTAGGTTAGCTGTCAGACGAGCGATGCCGTGACTATACCGGGATCCTGTATCGATTATTCTATTTATTTATCTCTGGTCTAATTCTTCTAAGAAAATCGAGGAAATTTGGAAAAATGTCCAGAATAAATAAACGAGCAGTATTTCATCCGTAATCTCGACTCTGAATTAGAATTTCATCAATTCCTTGTTTTTGTATCTTAGGTTAGCTGTCAGACGAGCGATGCCGTGACTATACCGGGATCCTGTATCGATTATTCTATTTATTTATCTCTGGTCTAATTCTTCTAAGAAAATCGAGGAAATTTGGAAAAATGTCCAGAATAAATAAACGAGCAGTATTTCATCCGTAAACTCGACTCTGAATTAGAATTTCATCAATCCCTTGTTCTTGTATCTTAGGTTAGCTGTGAGACGAGCGATGCCGTGACTATACCGAGATCCTGTATCGATTATTCTATTTATTTATCTCTGGTCTAATTCTTCTAAGAAAATCGAGGAAATTTGGAAAAATGTCCAGAATAAATAAACGAGCAGTATTTCATCCGTAATCTCGACTCTGAATTAGAATTTCATCAATCCCTTGTTTTTGTATCTTAGGTTAGCTGTCAGACGAGCGATGCCGTGACTATACCGGGATCCTGTATCGATTATTCTATTTATTTATCTCTGGTCTAATTCTTCTAAGAAAATCGAGGAAATTTGGAAAAATGTCCAGAATAAATAAACGAGCAGTATTTCATCCGTAAACTCGACTCTGAATTAGAATTTCATCAATCCCTTGTTCTTGTATCTTAGGTTAGCTGTGAGACGAGCGATGCCGTGACTATACCGAGATCCTGTATCGATTATTCTATTTATTTATCTCTGGTCTAATTCTTCTAAGAAAATCGAGGAAATTTGGAAAAATGTCCAGAATAAATAAACGAGCAGTATTTCATCCGTAATCTCGACTCTGAATTAGAATTTCATCAATCCCTTGTTTTTGTATCTTAGGTTAGCTGTCAGACGAGCGATGCCGTGACTATACCGGGATCCTGTATCGATTATTTTTCAGAATTCACATCGTTGCTATGTCACTCGTTCGTGGCAGCACCAGCAATGCCAGACAGTGCCAGAAAATATTACCAGCGCCGTCACGCTGAGCATCTGATCCGTTCTATAATGTCGGTATAAAATGTCGCATAAGTGAGATGTCGGTCTTCTACGTGAACGAAAGGCAGATTAGATCCTGTTCGGTCAATTCTTCATCAAATACTATCGGACCGAGCTTGAAATGTGTGTTTTTCCAGCGCCGAGTGGCATCATACCGGACAGTGTAATACATGAAGTTTTACTATAAATAATTCTACGATTTTCAAAGGTGATAACCGATCTGTAAAAAATTTTCCAATATTTCGACAAAATAAAAGATCGCTTCACTTTCTGCCAACTTTTTGCAATAATCCTCAAATTTTTATCAAGATCCGTCAAGTGGTCTAGGAGTTTTCAGTCCCCGCGTTTTCGAGGTGCTCAGTGCGACTTTAATGTCCCCTTAATGACCGGATTTTGCTCTGCGCTGTGACTTGGCCCTTGGTTATTAGGTCATCCAATTCGGATGCAAATGTAATGGCTTGCGTATGTCGGATCAATGTCAGTAGGGCTTTATTGAGTTCGTGTGCGGTGAGGGTGACCGGTCGTCTGCCCGTACCTTCCATGATGCGGCTTTCCTTCCTGTTTGGTAGATTTTTTATGAACCGAAGACACCATGCTAGTGTTCGTTGTAGTTTTTTCAAGCTAGAATAGTTCGTCAGTAGTTGGTCTAAGATTGGGGATTCATACGTCGTCAAAGCGTATGCCTTGGGTGGTTTTTGTTCTGGAATTTGTTCCTCACACAAATGGGTTGGTTGGCGCGGCCAATGTTCTTCCGCTTGCAATAGCCAGGTCGGGCCGTTCCACCACTGTTGGCAGCACATAAGTTCGGTCGGCGTGAGTCCTCTGGATATGTGGTCTGCTGGATTGTCTTGTGTCTTCACGTGACGCCATTGATAATGGCCGGTAAGTTCATGAATCTCCGCGACTCGATTCGCCACAAATTGTTTCCATTGGGTTGAGTCTCCGGGTTCCCTTAACCAGGCCAGCACGATTGTGGAGTCGCTCCATATCGTGTAGGTGTTGAATTGAAGCTTCAAGGCTCCTTCGAGCTTAGCAGCTAGTCTGGCTGCAAGAAGCGCCGCACATAATTCCAGTCGAGGTATTGTGATACTTTTTAGTGGCACGACGCGGGATTTGGAACACAATAAGTGTGAACTGATGCCATGTTCGGCGTCCATGCTTCTGACGTAGGCGCAAGCACCGTAGGCTCGCTCTGACGCATCACAAAATATGTGAAGTTGGTGGTTGACGGCTGAATGCACTGATATCACTCTCCTTGGTAGTTGTAACTTGTTCAGCGACAAGAGCTCCTCGCGATATTTCGTCCAATTTGAATGATGTGCAATTGGCAGTGACTCGTCCCAGTTAAGTTGCAGCCGCCAGAGTGTTTGAACGAATATCTTCGCCCGTATGATGGTTGGTCCGATTAGACCAAGGGGGTCGAACAGTTGTGCCATTTCGGATACTACGGTTCGCTTTGTATGAGTTGGATGTGAGTCGAAGTGAGTAACCGAATAACTTATGTTGTCATTCGTCGGATTCCAAAGAACGCCTAGAGTTTTTGTGGCTTGATTGGGGGTGATTGTTAGGTTGTGAACTGTCCCTCTGGCGTCTGCGGGCAATTTGTTTATGAGTTCGGCGTCGTTTGCGCACCACTTCCTGAGCTTGAATCCACCTCGTCGGCAGATCATTGTCAATTGTTCTTGCAGCTCTAGAGCCTCGGTTAGGTCGTCAGTGCCTGTGAGTAAGTCATCTACGTAAAAGTCTTCACAGAGTGCCCTGAAAGCGAGCGGATGTTTCTCTCATTCGTCCTTAGCTAACTGCAGCAGTGTTCTTGTTGCTAGGAATGGTGCTGCTGATGTTCCATATGTTACAGTGGTAAGCACGAAGGTCTGAAGTGGCTCCTGTGGATTCTCACGCCAGATAATTTTTTGCAAGTGGGTATGCGGCTCGTGCACTTGGATTTGTCGGTACATTTTTTCCACGTCTCCCGTCACGACGTACCTGTGTAGTCGAAAGCGAGCGATGATGGAGAATAGGTCATCTTGAATTGTAGGTCCGACGAGTAATGCATCGTTGAGGGCCACTCCGGTGGAGCCCTTTGCTGATCCGTCGAACACCACTCTGAGCTTGGTGGTGGAGCTCTCAGCCCGTCTGATCGCGTGATGTGGGAGATAGACGCTTGGGTTCTCGGTATCGGAGGAGTGTGGTGCGTGCCTCATGTGACCTAGTTGTTGATACTCGGTCATGAATTCCACATATGCTCGTTTCAGATCTGGATTCCTTTCGAGACGACCTTCGAGTGATAGAAATCTTCGGATTGCTTGGTCCCGTGTGTCTCCGATTTGATTTAGTTTGGCCTTGTCAAACGGAAGGTGCACGATGTATCGACCACTTGATTCACGCCGCACGGTTGTTCTGTATATCTCTTCGCATTTTGTTTCGGTTTTCGACCGGGTTCGAGGGGTTGTTATTTCTTCAATTTCCCAGAAGAGCCTTAGCTGTTGACTAAGATGATGCGTTGCAATGCTTGTTGAGGTTGTTGTGATGCGGTGGTGATGGGCTGGGTTGCGAGCTTGGGAGCCTTCCAGACGACCTGAAGCGACCCACCCGAATAATGTCTTTTGAAAGATTATTTTTGAGCCAGCTAGTTGAATTTGTCCTATGCATAGCAGTTGGTAGAATGACTCTGCTCCTAATAGCATGTCGATCCTTCCAGGAATTCTAAATTCTGGGTCGGCCAACTGTATGTTTTTTGGCTGCTCTAAGTTGTCATGCGCAATTCGGTGGACTGGAAGGTCGTTAGTCACCTTGTTGAGAATCAAGAAATCTAGTGTTCTGTAGTAAGCGTTTAATCTGGATCTTATTGTGCACTGCATGCTTGTAGTGGAGCAGCATTTTGAATGGGCTATTCCTGAGATCGAGATTCGAGCCCGTTTTCTTGGCCATCCCAACCGCGTCGCTAGTTGCGTAGTTATGAAATTGCACTGGGAGCCGGAGTCTAGGAGCGCTCGCACCGTATGGTCCGCTCCCCTTGCATCGACTACTATGATGGAGGCCGTGGGTAAGAGCACTGCTCCGGGGGTTGAGCGTCATTCGGTGATGCTAAACACGTTGGATGCGTTTGGCTGTTGCTCCATAGCGGTATTACCTTGTTGCGAGTCCTCTGAGCTCCTTTTAATATCCGATGGTTTGTTGTTGCTATTGAGATCCTTGTCCAGGTGAAGGGTCGTGTTGTGCTTGCGATTGCACTTACGACAGGTTCCAGACCTGCATTCCCGAGCTTGATGGCCTGGTCGCAGGCAGTTGAGACACAGTCCTGCTGCCCTGACCTGTTGAATTCGTGCTGGCACGTCTGCGTTAAGTAGGGTCTGACATTGAAAGACCTGGTGTGCTCCTTGGCAGAGTTTGCATTCTGTTTTTGAATTTGTACTTGAAAATGCGGTTATCCAAGTGCGCTTCCGTGCGCTGGGTCCCTTGACCCCCTTGGATTCCGCCTTGGCGCTAGAGGTACGGGTGTCGTGAGGGTTCCTCTCAGCTGCTTCGACCGACTCAAGCGTTAAACATCGCTGTGTCAGGAAGGCGTTTAAATCTGACATCGTGGGCAATGAGGTGTTGGTTCGAGTTGCTTCCCATTCTCTTATAGTTTTTGCGTCTAGTTTGCTCGTGATCAGGTGAATGAGCAGTGTATCCCATTTGTCTGTAGGTTGGTTGAGTGCAGTCAGAGCTCGAATGTGGTTGTTGGTGCGATCCAACAGGTTGCGCAGCTCCTTCGCTGATTCAATTTCCAGCTTCGGTGTGTTGAATAGTGCTGCCACATGTGTGCTTACTATTTGCCTCATATTTTCGTATCGCTCGCAGACAAGATTCCAAGCTACGGAGTAGTTTGTGTCGGTTGTCTCGAGTGACCGTATGACGTTGGCCGCCTCTCCTTCTAACGATGAACGGAAGTAATGCAGTTTTTGGACTTGGCTCAGGTCGTCATTTTCGTGGACTAATGCCTTGAAGGTGTCTCGAAAGCTCATCCAACCATCGTAGTTTCCAATGAATCTTGGTATGGGTATGGTTGGCAGTTTGATAGCTCGCATTATTGAGGTTGACGATGTGTTGATGTCTTGAGTTGCATCTGGGTTTACTTTCGAGGAATCGAGTAGGGTCTGAGCGGCTGCTAGCAAGTCGTAGAAATTGTTATCGAAGTCTTCGCGTTCTTGAAATTGTTCTTCTCCTTCCTCTAATATCTCGATCTCAGTTTGCTGAATGTCAAAGTTTGCGTAGATGGTTTGCAACTTTTGCATCCTCAAATTTAATTGCACCAATGCCTGATCAGTTGGATCGTGAAGACCTTCGAAGAACTTCCTGAACGAGGTTACCTGACGTTTTATTGCCCCGCGTTTTGCTATTGCGTCTCGTAGTCTTTGTGCTACTGCCTCGGCAATGATCACTCAGTTAACGAATCCGGCTCGAAGGACTACTATGTTCAAGCGTAGAATTCTGATAAAAGAAAGAAGGCGAGAGACAGATTAAATATCCCCTTTGCTTGTGTGTGCCTATCCTTGTTGACGGCATGCTTTATGTGTGAATGATGCAATGCATGTACCAACTGTGGTGGCAACATGCCTAATGTGTGAATGATGCTATGCATGCGCCAACTGTGTGGCAACATGCCTAATGTGTGAATGACTCTATGCATGTGCCAACTGTGTGGCAACATGCCTAATGTGTGAATGATGCTATGCATGTGCCAACTGTGTGGCAACATGCCTAATGTGTGAATGACTCTATGCATGTGCCAACTGTGTGGCAACATGCCTAATGTGTGAATGACGCTATGCATGTGCCAACTGTGTGGCAACATGCCTAATGTGTGAATGACTCTATGCATGTGCCAACTGTGTGGCAACATGCCTAATGTGTGAATGATGCTATGCATGTGCCAACTGTGTGGCAACATGCCTAATGTGTGAATGACTCTATGCATGTGCCAACTGTGTGGCAACATGCCTAATGTGTGAATGACTCTATGCATGTGCCAACTGTGTGGCAACATGCCTAATGTGTGAATGATCACTGATACTTGAATGAGTCAGCAAGAATATGAGTAGAATGATTCGAAACGTATGAGGATATCAATGTGATAGGGATGCGACTACTACACAATTGCTACTCAAGACCACCTCCAATTGTCGACTGAACTGGTCGGATGTTGTTGGCAGACTGAGCTCGGTTCAGCTCGGCCTTTGTTTTTGCGTTTTGAAACAATGGGGCGCTGCTGATGCTCTGTGTCCCAATATGAGAAAAACATGTCGACATGAGCAATTCTGTTGTTGTGGTTTTGTCTTTCTTCATCTAAGGATTAGGCACAATGGGATTGAATCAACTGAGTTTATTTCAGTTTAAACTAAATGGGGCATTTCGGATTTATAATAATAGAAACAAAAATTGGTTAAAAAATGTGATAGACTTAACAATACGTATATTAGCCCAGACAAAATACGAGATAAGTATGAAATCTACAATTCAAGTATACTTGCAAGTGACTGGTCGGAGGCAGATATTGATGGAATCTAAATCATGAAAATAAATTATTGATGCATACATGTATGTATTAAAAAGTGGAGCTCACCCTGACAGTACAGAACTCAAGGAATTCTTGAAAATGTCGAAAAGCTTACGAACGCCTAAAATTGGGCCGACGTTTCTAAGATATCATTTAATACTGCACTGTCTGGAAGGGGAATGGATTGAATGATAAGGAATTCGGTTAATGAACAGGAGATCAGTTGGTCAAAGTATGTAATGATTGCTAATCGAGATACATTACAGAACAAGCAAAAAAGACAAAATAAAGTTATCAACTAAAGTAACATATAATAAAATATCACATTAGGACGCATATAACAGAAATAAGTGAATCTTTCGGTTAAAATATGAAATGATAGGCATGCCCGATGCATCACAGAACAAGGAAAAAAAAAAGTTAATAAACATCATAACACTAAATAACACATAATTAAAATAACATATCAAAGCCTGTAAGGTACAGGACACGAGTGTAACAGAGATGCGTAAATTAAATATTGTAAAAGAGTATGGTATTATGCAGATGCTGCCGATCATTAATACGTTGACCCAAGTGTCGCTGTGTCATTTTTTTAGCGTAGCTTTTGATTCTCATATTGGCATAGAAGGATACTAATAATTTTATAAGTTGAAGTTCATGTAGTTCTTCATCTTGTGAAATACTAGTCATAGGGTGTTGTTGATCAGAAAACACATTATTTGTTGCCATCAGTTTCTGGACAACTGTTGTAATCAAATTTGTTTTTAAATTAGCCTGACCTATCAAACCAACTCGCAATTCTGCTTGAAAAGCTTTTTCTGCGTTTGTTATTATATGAAATGCAGCATCGGATGGCAAGACTAATTTACCCCTAGATACAAATGTTGTAAAAGAGGAATGACTATTTATGTCGGTGCTGTAGCAATGATCGGTTTGGTTCTTGTTGTTGATTAAAATAGTTTTACAATCATCGCATGTGATTTTATCAATTATAACACGAATAATAAACCCAGTTATGTAATGTAGTATGTTTTTTTGAAGCGACGATAGTTCAATACTATCTAATGCCGACAATAGACGATCTTGCAGTTCTTCATCATCTGAATCAGAAACTGATGTGGCATTTATGAGAGATCTCTTTTTGCTGCGGAAGTCTAAAATTGGTGTAATGTCAGTAGCATCTCCTACACAATTTGCGTTAATACTTGGCTCAACTCTATTTCTAAATAGCAATTGACGTAGAGCCCATTTGAATTGCAGGCAACTCGGATTATTATTCCATCCCCCACGCGAACGGATACAACAGAAAGTTAGTTCTATGTGATCTTGCGAACACTTATAAGCAAGAAAGTATTTCAATGGCTTTTCTGCCAAATTGAACAGATCTCTGGCAAGATTGATAAAGCTATGTGTATTTATTACATAGCCTAATGCAAACGTATTTCTTGGATGTTGTATCGCAGAAACACCTTCGATTTTAAGATTTGATATATAAGAACGGCTTTCAGCATACACATCTTCAAAATATTGTAAATTTTCTGGCCTCATAGGAGACTTGAATCCCTTGCCCCAAACATTCCTTGAATTCATCATGTCAAATAATCTATCGAAATAGCGAATGAATTCAGTGGTCGGCTCACTCTTTTCAAAACCCGGTACATTACATGCCCTCAAATAATCTATGGCGTCAGCTACCCCAGAACTAAGTGTTTGGACTGCGAGATTTACTTTCATTTTTTTTCTTTTGTAAAGCAAATGGGCTGATGATAATTTATTTGCTAAAGTGAGATCTTCTTTCTCCTGAAGGACATGCAATGCCCTTATGAATTCAAAGGAAATCTTGCCTAAAGTTGACTCGATATCGTCTTTATCGCCCACTGTATTTCTACATAACTTGGCCATGTGACAGGGATCAAGAATACAGTGGATTTCAGTTGGTTGACATGGATGACGGAAGCTTGTTTTTAGTTTATCCAAATCATCTGAAGAAAAATCACATCCCAAATATTTGTAGGTTGAAAAATTTGCTTTTGTACCATCGCAAGTTATAGATCTCACTGTTACTCCTACATCGTACAATTTGATGATGATTTTTTTTAAGAGTTCCGCTTGTACCTTGGCAGATGCTCCGGTGGACAAAACGTAAGCTACGGGGCATTTGAATTTTTCAGTGAATGATACGATTTGGAAAACCAAGGCTTGTGATGCAAATTTATCGGATTCTTCCTCGATAAGGTCACCATAATTGACAAAGCCAGAATACTTGTCTTTGGCTACATCATAAGCAGTCTCTGCACGTATTGACATTGCATCGAATACTAAAGATACATTCCTTAAAGAAGGTGATTTCTTCGTTTCTGCCTCCAAGTAATTAAAAACTTCGATCAATAAACCTGGCTCACAATCATATGACGACATCCATTTCCGGATGGTAGCACTATGAGGCAAATATAAATATTGACGTAGGACCTCATAGGCTTTAGGCGAATAGAAATAAATCGTCAATGCCAACTGCCTAATTTCTTCAGGGTACTGTCTATGATTCGGTGTAACGTCATAATTGTTAATCTCATTCAGCAGCAACTGCAATTTGGTATCTGAGAAATGCCTTTTTAAAATAGGCTCTATACCTTCAGAATAGGATGAGGCTTCCTTCAAGGATTGGATAGCTCCTTCTAATGATTGGATTTTTGTATCCCTACGCTTCAAACGCTTGTGCAGCATGTCTACTTTTGTCATCAGCGTCTCTTCTCTGGCAGATGGTTTCAAGCGCTTTGGTGAAACTTGGGTCGCAACATCAACTTTGTTGAGAATGGGCTCGGATGGCATATTTCCCTGCAATTAGGAATATTATAACACATTTATTAATCATACATCTCTGATATCTATATCTCAAGCATATACTTTGAAAATATCTATATATGTATGACATATTATGTTGTGTTTATTATATGTACCTCATTTTCAACATCAATACGCTCCACATAATTTAGATTTTCTTCCGCCAATTGCTCTATTATTGGTAATTGTTTGAAGGATGTCGGGACAGCATCTCTTTTCAGGCAATTTCTCCCTGTTGGAGTATTGTGATAGTCTTCTGCTCTGAAGTGCAGACTGCATACAAACGTCCTTGCTGTCACTTTATTAATTAGATTAGCTGGAATTGAATCGAGCCACTTCTTCCGCTCTATATCTTTTAGTGGAAATCTATGAAAATAAATGTTCATTTTCAAAAGAATTCTATTCACTCAATTGTCATCAGAAAATTCCATGTACCTTAAAACACGGAACCTCAGAGAATTCATCAAAACTGCTTTGTATACTTGAATCAATTTTACTTACGAATGATATGTTATGCCACAGCCAGGAGTATACTGGCTTTTACAGGAGATAATGCTACACAATTTCACCATTATCGAGTTTTATCCCGGACACAGTCATTGAATTCTGGTATTATTATAAAGTTTACTGTACACAACCTACGTAATAAAATTCTATCACACAACCGAAACAGCCGCGTCGTTGTCTGCAGTTCTGGCCTGGCGGTCAACGTTTTTATACGAGATAGTCGCTGAATGTCGCTATGAGTGCGACAAGAGCGTACCAACTTCAAGCACAACTATCTCTCTCTCACCACCTCTCGCTTAAGGGATACATAAGCTGCGCTCGTTCCAGTATTATATATAGTTCAGTGATAGCAATGCATGACCCCACCGGTGCGTGTCCTTACTAGTCGTGTATATATCGGAAGCACGTTATGTCGCCGTATATAATAATGTATGTACTTCGTAATTCTTAATAAATATATCCCTGTTAATCCACTGCGTAACCGTTTATTTAAACAAAATAACCTGCCCTGCTTAACAAATATGTATAGGGCAAATAGAAATAAGCTCATTTAAATTTACATACAAATCCAGTGCCAGAACTCACTACAGCTGTTGTGGAAAATGTGACCGTCAGTTCTCAAAATGAGTAAAAATAAGCCATCGATTACTTATCTAGGATAAAGAATTGTTATAAGGTCCTAATATTGTATATAAAATTTGGAAATATTCTACATTGCAAAAATGAGCAGGCACGTGGCATCGTTACCTAAAATATGAATTTGTAATTAAATGCAAGATATAATATATAATGCGAACTCAGTCATTGTTCTCTGTAAAACGTATTTTGTACAAAAGCTATAAATGCGCGCCGTGTGGCTGGTCGTGATTAGATGAGGAAGATACTTGTTTATTACATTGAAAATTGATGTAAATGAGATATGTGGAATATCAGTTAATTGGCAACAGGTGATGAGATTGGACAAGAAATAACCATGAGATTGAACAACATAATAAAATTAATTTTTATAACACAATAATGACCATACGTGATCAAAATGTGGTATGGTTTCATATCACGTATAAAATAGTCATATATTCTATGAACATACATAATCGTGAATGTTTTTTTTATGAAAATTAGTAGGGAGATGGCATCGTTACCTAAGATTCGATGAGATATTTGCAATTCAATGCCGAATATAATGAATGATGTGAACTAAGTCAGTGCCTCATGTAATATCTTGTGCACTGAGAGCTATCACCGCATGCAATGTGGCTGATCATAATTAGATTAGCGAGATAAAAATCTGATAACTGGAAAATGAAAACAAATCAAAAACTGAAGATAATCATCATTTGACTAGTTTAAGTTAATTTGATCAGCATCTGGGCCTTCGACGATGTAAGTATAGTTCTTCGTAGCCAAAATTTTCGTTGTGAATATTTTTTTAACGTTTTTTCAACTTTGTTCTGTCAGCTTGAAACTCTTCGGACAACTTTCAGTAAGCAGAGAACTTGTCAAAGTCAAAGTTATAAGCGGCGACGGTATAGAATTTCATCATCGGTGGCTCAATTGCTGATCAAACTTGAATCACTAGAATATTTACAATTATGCAGCCAAATTGCATCTTCAACTCTTTAGGCAAGACCCTACTAAAATCTTGACCAAGAGGAGTTTTTTATTTTCCAATTAGCCAAGAAAGGTCTAATCGAAAAAGTGATACTACCAATTCTAGATTACGGTAAAATATGTTTTCAAACAAAATCTCAGTCTTCTGCGATGAAAGTGTATGCGCAGGAAACCCTTCGCAGCGCTGTGCAGGATAGATTCTGCGAAAGGTTATCTGCGCATACACTTTCATTGCAGAAGACTGAGATTCATCAGTAAAACACTTTCAATAGAACTTATAACGGTTAGATTTATAGAAATGAATAGTATTCTGAAAAATATTATTCAACAGAAACGGTTGAGAAAATCAAAACGTGTACAAAAAGTAATGAAATCCCCCAAAAGCACCTCGGGTGCAAAAACTTTGCGGAAAGTACATTAAAACGTAGTAACTATCAACAAAAATTTGTTAACAAAATATTCAAAGTAATAGCATTTGATCTACAAAAGTTTTGAAATCAATGGACTTTGCCAAGTACAATTGAATTTGCTTCCAATTAATTTCTAAATATTGATATTTCAATATACATAACATGTTACAACATGCAACATACGTACTCATATAAGAAACGATCAATTATAAATAAAATGACGGAAAAACAAAGAAACGAAAAAAAAAAATTTGGAGGTAGTGGTACTTGGCGGGCATTTTTGTAAAAAGTACAAGAAACTATAAATTGAACTATTTCAATATTCTTATAATAACTTCAACATCAGCCCGCCAAGTACCACTACCTCCAAAATTTTTTTTTTCGTTTCTTTGTTGTTCCGTCATTTTATTTATAATTGATCGTTTCTTATATGAGTACGTATGTTGCATGTTGTAACATGTTATGTATATTGAAATATCAATATTTTAAAATTAATTGGAAGCAAATTCAATTGTACTTGGCAAAGTCCATTGATTTCAATACTTTTGTAGATCAAATGCTATTGCTTTGAATATTTTGTCAACAAATTTTTGTTGATAGTTACTACGTTTTAATGTACGTGGCGCAAAGTTTTTGCACCCGAGGTGCTTTTGGGGGATATCGTTATACTCGTGCCAGTACATACCAGATTTCGCGTATCCGATATAATGTTCCGCCGCCCAACTCACCACACCCGATAATAAATAGATTCTATTTTCTATCTCGATAATTTTCGTAATCGATTCAAGCGTGTGACGAAGATCTTCATTTCTAGACGTGTACCGTTCATCAGTTAAAACAGTTATATCAATGATTACGTGGGGCCCATATTCAATTTCGTCCTCGATGAGTCTGGCACTTTCGGCAGGTCCGTTGCGTTTGATGCCCGTCGTCTATCGCCTGCTGCATAAGTCCGAAACCTTGATACAGTATTAGGTCAACATTTATGCTGAGAGTAACATGTTGAGTGTCAAAGTTATATCCGCATTGGCAGAAAACTTTCGTTTTGTAACTTGGCATGTCAGCGAGAATATACTGAGCTAAGTGGACTACGTGACACTGAGTATCCAATTGTTTTATTGTCCTTGTGAAGGATTTGATTACGAACAGTCCTATTTTGGTAAGTATCTCTGCCCTTTCTCGGTAAGCAGCCATTGTCAGTTTCTTTTCACCTGTCAGTATTTTCTGAGCCAATCGTATGGTCGAATTAGTGGACTCTACAAGTTTATCCCGATAAGCTGGATTTGATGCTATTGCGTTCATGATTGATTGAAACAATGAATCGAAGGCACAAGTTCTCTTGAGGTTAAGTTTGATATTTCCTATAGATACAGGCTCGCAAAAAGAGCCGTTTCTAAATACTGGAAGCTTCGGGGATTTCGCATCCTTAACATATTCCCATTCCGGGCATACATCTAAGTATGAAGGGTTAGCTCTTTTCTTGACAGAGGATTTTTTTGGCTCAGCGATTTTGTGCGGTTTCTTCTCGGCTTTTCCACGCCAATCCTCGCACGTATTCCACATCTCGCAGTCATTGATGGTACTTGATTGAATATATTCGTCACCAACCTTGAAGGGATCACTTGCCAAACTGTCGTCAGCATCGGTCTTGTCGTTGATATCAAAAAATTCGTTTTTACCGGAATTCTCTGTCGAACTGATTGTGAGCTGCTCATGGCCAATTGGAGACGTCTCGCTATAACGATGACGTTCGTCAATTCTATTACTGTGTTCGATACGTTTCATTCCTCTCTCTGCAAAGAGCTGCCCATAGTTATTTGAAGGACTCACAATATTATCGTTCGATATGCTAATTCCGTTACTGTAATCGGTATTTTCCACGTCTCGGTGTACCTCGTTATTGAGTGCTGTTGCCGACTTGCTTGATGCAGAATTGAATTCAGTATCTCGGAAACTTTGGACGTTCGGTTCAGATTTATCCTTATGCGTAATTCTCTCTTTTACATCTGTTTCGTTTATTGGTGGCAGATCTTCTTCCATAGAAGCTAGTTTTATTTTACCGTCAAGATGGTCTAAGTGCATAAAAACAAACTTGTCAAGGCGCAGTAGCAATTCAACATCAAACCCACGATGTTTCAAATCCGCAAATTCTGACTCAACCGACGAGGATGTTGCTATTATTGAGCCTCTTTCGAAATGAGGACTCATAATACCTGTCCAAAGCGGCAAATACGGAAGCAAATGCTTTTTCAGGTAATGAGCAAAGTCGGGATTGAAACACGCGTTAATTATGCTCCCGTTTTTTGATCTCTTGCCAAGATCTTCCGCATTAGAGTATATCATGTTAACCCACGTCTGCCAATCCGTAGCGATGGCGTCGTCTTCTAGATCACTACTCTCACTGACCTTATTCTTACTGTCTTCGTTGACATTATCGTCACTCTCCTTCAAGTGAATACCAGATTTTTGCCCCCAAACTTCTTCATTCGCTTCGCCTCCTCTCGTTGAAAAGTGACTGCGTCTTTTCGTTGCTCTATCAACTGATTAGCCACTTTTTCACGCCGTTTGCCTCTTAATTGTCTCTTTTTCCGGCCTGTATGGAGATGAGGTCGAATGTTGTCTATACGACATGAAAATATCACGTCAACGTCTCTCATCGGTGCATTCTGCAACCGACCGGTTATTTTAGCTTTGCATTCGGTGCAGTAACCAATGAATCTCGCATACGTTTCTGCAGTGGCAGACGGAGTCACCAGATTGTTTTTAAAAGAAAATACACAATCTACCGATCCATGCTGCTGGCACATTCGTTCAGCTAGGACGTCCGCCCAACCTTCTTGCAACTTTTTTTTTTTTTTTTTTGGACTAATTTCCAACCATTTTTGGGCAGAAAAAATCACCCTTACTTTTTTAGAGTGACTACTCTGTGCCAAATTCTTACTCTCGGTACTTGAATCAGCATCGATAGCACTAATGCTGATGTTGGGATTTCTCTCTCCCCCTGGAATGATTTTGAATTTTTCCGCAATTAACGTTCGGAATCCATTGCGATTCTCATTGACAATCGTATATACGTGACGTGGTTCAATATGTGAACCACGAAGTGCCATACGATTGGCAATGAGCAGGTAAACTGGATTTGACGGAGTCAAGATCCTGCTATTATTATCGAGAGTTCGGCAATCACTCTGTAACAAAATCTCTTCTAATATAAGTTTATCGTAAGGCATTTTGTCATCTATAGTAAGCTCGACGGAAAATGTAGGATAGAATTTTTGACGTGTATTCTTGCGCATAATATAATTTTTTTGTCAATTATGTACGGATCGAGGCGAAACCTGACAAACGTGTATGATTGTCTGAAAGAATATATAATATGTGGGAAGCAAAGAAGCGGTTTGCATTCATGCAAAAAGTATATTTTTAAAACCTCTGAGTACTGCTAACATTTTTCGGGATTTGACATTCCCGAAATAGCTCCACGGAGTTACAATATGCTATGATAAATCGGTTATTTTTTTATATATTTCGTGTAGCTACAAAAAAATCAGTAAGTGATCAATATCACGACGCTCAGTGAGAAAAGCACGCCTATGGCCGCTCAATGTAAGGAACGAAGATTTTGTATGGACGATTTATTAAATGTCGAAAACAGTTGAGATTTTAGTCTATGTGGCAATGTAGCGGGGACCGTTGTAGCTTGTGACAGGGAAGTGGGGACCGCGCGGTAGTGGGAGATGGTGGCGCGGCGGGGCAGGCGCTGTTCACTGCGCATGCGTAGATAGTCTAGTTAACAAGCACCTTTTTCGCGAGTTCCAGTTTGCCTTCCTCGAAAATTATGGTTGGGGTGTCATTCGATTCGGATTGACATCTAGAAACTTCTTGAAAAAATTCAAGCGGCGCTCCAAAAAATTGCAAAAGTTATAAATAATTTAGTTTAAGAAAAAGGGTTTCGTTTTTCGCGTATATCTCGAAAACTATTGCAGTTATCGTGAATTTAAAAAAAGATCCTTAAAGAATAGGAAATTTCCTAAAAAAAGTTTTGACTTCCGGAAGCCTAACACCAATATTGATCATTTTGATTCAAGGGTCAAACTAGTGCTCAAATCGGGAGGTGTGGCTAACGCGCGCTCGGCACGATTCTCTCATATTAACACAAAACTTTTTTTACCTCATTGAATATGGATATTGAGGATCGAAATAATTCAGGTGTCCTTTAGATACATGAATCAACAATAATCCGTTGAAGGAAGATTTCGGCAATTTTTCAATTACTTATGCTTTAGTTATTCAAATAATTTTTACATTTTGTAAATCAACAAAAACCTATGCAATTTTCAAATTGAAATCCTGGATTATTTCCACTTCTGGAATCTATTTTTCAAGGGAATCAAAAGAGATCCCCGTTTATAAGATTGGTAAATCTTGATTTTTCACTGTTTCATCAACAATTTAAGGGATGAAAATGTTATAAATCCAAATAGAGCGAGCGAAAAATTTTTGTTTCAAATGTTTTGAATGCTTCATTTTATAATCATTGAAATCTATATGAAAATTTTTTTTTTTCCATTTTGACTCCGGGACTTTTTTTTAGGAAATTTTCTGTTCTTTGAGGATCTTTTTTTGAATTTACGATAACTCAATGGTTTTTGAGATATTCGCGAAAAACGAAACCCTTGTTTTTATTAATAAATTGTTTATAACTTTTGCAATTTTTTGGAGCGCCACTTGAATTTTTTGTTTAAAGTTTCTAAAAACCAATCCGAAACGCATACACCTTAACCATAATTTTCGGAGAAGGCGAACTGGAATTCGTGAAAAAGGTGCTTGTTGATTAGACTAAGATGCCGATAAAAATTGTTAACAACTATTGCAAAATCACTAGGGGTCAGAACTCTTTTCGAATTTACGGGAGATTACTGAAACTATATCGTAGGGCCAGAAGAGGTGCAGAACTCGAGCCGATGCACCAGCATCTCACCATCTTGCAGTTGAGATGCCGATAAAAATTGTTAACAACTATTGCAAAATCACTAGGGGCCAGAACTCTTTTCGAATTTACGGGAGATTACTGGAACTATATCGTAGGGCCAGAAGAGGTGCAGAACTCGAGCCGATGCACCAGCATCTCACTATCTTATAAAAAACTTTCAGGCACGTGTTCCATAGCATATTTTTTGACATAGTATGCGTAAAACGTAATTTATATGAAATTACATATCATATGTATGTAAAATTACATTTCGCGCATACTATATCAAAAATAACATTACAAGTGGTAAGATGCGATATTGGAAGGGAGTTATGTCGTTTTTGCATCAATGCAACACTATTTTAACGGTTTTATCGGTAGAACTATTGATAGAACGTGTTTAAAAGGCAGAACTATCCAATACCTCATTTCTCTATGCCTAAACATTCGGAATTCGATGAGATGCTGCCATGTGGTACGGGAAGTTAGCATCTCATTTTTCAAAACGTAATTTAAATAGCTCAATTGATGGAACTATCGTTAAAACCTATCTAGAACTATAGAACTTCACTGGATGCAAGAAAATACGAAGGTAATTTATGAGATGCTAACATCTGAGATGCTAGGTTCACACACATAGAGAGTTGCAATAATCCGAACGATTAGTAAGACCACATTTCTCTTATTTTCATCATACGATTTATCATTTTTAATTGTTAAGCATCAGATATGTCAACACGCGAATCGTGTTAGGTTAAATATATAATTTTTCTTTCCTTTCAAGATAATTAAATTAGAATAACCTAAACTCTGAAAAGAGAGTTTATTTTGACTTCACGATTTACGCGTCAACGTGATTCATACCTATCATTGCTCAATCATTTATTCATTTTATAACACCTTTATATTTTCAATCACTTTTCGCATATGGTTCAGTTGATAATTTTTGTGCATCATTTGAATCACATATTTAACCAGAATCGCTTTCAGAATATACTTTAGCTTTTACCAGTTAAATTCTCATTTTCCTTCATTTCATTGCATGACCTAATCCAATCATCATAGTAATATATTGGCCTCATATAATTAAACAAGACGTATGGCTCTGTATAGAGCTAGGTAAGTAAGTTCCCATATTACCGATATATCAAAAGATAGGTCCTATAAAAATTAAATTCAAGTGCTACGTGAACTACCAACCGCTCGGGCTTCACCCTCACGTAACAACTGATTGTGAAAACGAGTTAAATAGGGTTCCATTTGGTGATTCCAGAATTCGTCATCGCGGGGTACTTTTACATACTTCAGACCTAGTGGGGTCCACACGGCGAAGTAACAGATGTCAGTCCGTGTGATGTGCAACTGCCCCTAAACTTGATAATAATATTGATGCGATGTGTTCATTTTGGTACGATCATTGATGTCGAAAAATTTGTGTACCTCGGTGACGCGTTGCTGTATAGCATCTTCCGGATGATAATTTTGCGCCGATCTAGGACACTTTACTTCGACAATGCTGGTATTATCGATAATACCATCTGGACTTGCTCCCAAAAATTCCAGATGACGATCAATAAACAGTCCGCACGGCCTGATCGTAACGACGTTTCCTTCGTCGGCTAATTTGTTTTCGAGCGCTACGATAGCCTCGGATTCGTTCGTACGACCCCACACCATAGCTGGCGTACTCTTTACCGAGGGGTACAGAATGGCCTTCACGGTAGCAGAGCATGGTGTGGTGTCATACATTCGACAAACTTTCCCGAAGTTTGACGCTGTCAACATTTTGGATCGTCCAGATTTCCAGAGTCCATTATCAGCCTGACCTCTGGTGTTTTTTTCAATTTCGCTCCGATTTTCTTGCTGTTCCAGCATACGTCTCCGATGTAATATGGCGAGATCGTCACACAGGCCAGCGGGCATATCTGGTTTCTCTGCATTTGAACCGTAATTATTATCACGGCCCTGTTGTTTTTTGTTCTTCTCGGAAGAAACTGTTCGCGAGAGCTTACTACGTTGTCTAATGCAAGAATTATTCACCACTTTACGCTGGCGCCGAGCTTCCAATGACGTTACGGTGGTGGGTGGCTTCTTTGCCTCGCTTTCGTGTAGTTTTGTCATAATATTCTGAGTATTATACTGCAAAACAGACCCAGCACATCTGGCTTGGAAGGACCCCCTCATACTCTGATCCCTTTGCCTCCGATCAATTTGCAAACAATTGAATTGGATGTTTCGGCAGCATTATTGTTTGCATGATAAAGCAAGCTGTCAGAATGAATAGCTAGATACGTAATTGCATCTTCCAACGACTGGAGAAGTCCTGCTTTTTTGAGGTCATCAACGAGATTTAAACCTTCATCACAAGTCTGTTGAGCGCAAAAACCTTCCAGTTCGTTGCATTTTCGATGATCACCGAAAACGTGGTACGGTGCGTTCAGTACATCTTTTTTTAGGAGATCAATTTGATTTTGGCCAGCAGAATTTGTTTCAACATTTTTCCGGCGATATGCTGTTGCCATTTCAATCGACTCTTTAAATTTCAAGACACTGCCATCTACCAATTTCTTCAGCCGCGAAATATTGCAGCCTTTGGTCTTGGCTATGTCTTTGATTTTTTGGGATAGGTTTCGCAACAAATGGTTCACGCACTCCTTTTTTTCCACGACTATACCGTACTTTCCATACGGGTCATTGTTCAGAATTGATTTGTAGACGTTGCTGTCCCCATCTGCTATCAACGTCTTATAAATCAGTCCGTGCGTTTCCATGCTTGTCTTGAAGCCGTCAAGCAGTGCTTCAGCTTCCATCCCCGTTGAAGCTTGATCACGGCCCCAATTTTTAAAACATATGTGATGTCTCGATGCTACATTGTGCCGCGTAGCCAATTCGCAAATGGCGCAGAATTTATTTCGCACACCAATGAAAATTACCTTTCCCGTATGCTGATCAACGATCGCACCAACGCCAGACAGGGAATCGTATCTTGAGGACTTATACGAGCGTTTCATCCATGCGCAATCTGCTACAACGGTGATAAATGGAATTTTCTGGCCCTCATGAACTATAAAATCACCTCTTTTGCATCGCAAGTTTGTTTGCTACTTCGCCAGCTTGTAGCATTTCGGTGAGAGCCGCCTGCTGAAATGCTGCAACCATCTCCATGCCTTATTTTCTATACGTGGCTAATGACATGCAGGGGATACTCAAAGAGGCCAAAAGTTCCTCTAGTTGCGAATACCCGATTCCTGTTGCCATGGTTCCTGCGACAGCACATCGATTAATGGTCATCGTATCGCCATCACTACGATCTGTCCAAATGCTGTCCTGAAACTTGCACGCTCGGCATTCGAAAAATATTTGCGTTTGCAGACCGTAGCGGCGTGGATTCGTTTGAATTACGTCTCGAAACGAACAATTCAAACGTCGATTATGATCATCGAATTTCTCGTGGATCTGCTCTAGCATGTAGGAGATATCCACTATGTGACGATCTTCGATCTGTCCTTTTTTTTCATGTACGTTGTCATTATTATCGTTTGCAGCCTGCTACAAACGATTAACATTTCGATCCTTTACAACCTGATCCTGCAATTCAATCTCAATATCCGAGTTCGTATTGCTGTTTCACTCTGGCTGTGGATGACGGTTAGTTTGTGGATCTTGTTTAAATGAAGCCTGTGATTCAAAGTGAATATTTTCGCTATTGCCTTCTGTTTCAGAATGCAGGCGCTACGTTGTTGGTTTCCACTCCGATCTATATATTGTAAATGATACGAAACCAAATGAACATAACGGGTTATATGTGGTCCGTTTACAATTTAACATCAGCTTGAATCGAATTTTATGATTTTATAAACATCTAGAAGCACAATTCACTAGAACGCATCGTTCTAAGCACAGATTGTAGAAAAAACTACGTGCATGCAAAGCTTCCACATTTCATCGGCTACGATTAGATCCGTGATTTTTTTTTTTTTTTTATTGTAGCTCTGAAACATTATATGATTTTTTTGTTTTCTTTGAGTCTTTTTTATTTTTTGATTCTATTGTTCTCAAAATTGGGACCATTCTGCAAAATCTGGATAAAATTTTGAATCAGATTGTTTTCGTTTTTTTTCTTCGGTTTGTTTCCTCCGAATGTGAGTTTTATTCAAGAAAACGCTGCACCAAAAATTTCTATCATTCCGCGAATGCGAAAATATTGTTGGTCTATGGTAATGTAATAGTATATAATAGTATTGCACAGCACGGACTAACGATATTGCCCCATTCGCGGTATCATAGAAGTTGTTAGTGCAGCGTTCTTGAATACAACTTGTAATTCGGTGAGAAAAAAAAAACATAGACAAAAAATTCTCTCCCCATTTCTGAAGATGGGGGGGGGGGGGGGGGGGGGGGGGGGCTATTCTATGTCATCCACTGTATGTTTGTGAATTCATTTAGACCTCACGAAATCCTCATAATTTTGGGAACACAAGATGCATGACTCAACAAATCTGAAAGAAATCGCAAAAAAATTTCAGAGCTAGGGCGATAACACAATAGAAAATCACAGATCAAATCAGGGACGGGGATGTCTGGAGGCTGAGTGTAGTTACGCGGACAGCCCCATATACATATGAGGCACTCTTTGTCAACTGGGACACTTTTTCAGTTGACCTGGAAAATGTTTTTCAAAATTTGCCAGGTCATAGTATTCCTGGAGATGGGTTTGTGTGATTTTTTTTTCAAATTTTTAAACGCAACCGTTTCGTAAATGCTTTTTTTCAATGTTAGTAGATTTTGGAAACCAAAAAATTCCTAAGAATATAAATTTTTTAATACTTCATTTACTTTACAGTGAAGATGAAGCTATAATTCTTCCGTTAGGGCGAAGGCAATTTTTGACAAATAACAGAAGAATTAAAATTTTTCTTGTCGAAGAACGCACCATAAATTTCAGTACTAGTTTTTTAGAGTTCTACAAAAAAATTCAAGGATAAGACCTATATTAGTTGCATAATAAAAAAATTAAAACCGCTCAAAATTGTACATACAATAACCCAAGTCTTATCCCACGCTGAAAAAGTCTAATAGTATATAAACATGTGGCAAATAGTTACCTATTTCTATTATCCACATTGGTACACAGAGAAAAAAATAGGTACTTTTCCTATTTTCACATAGGGGTAATTTCTATGTTAACATAAGGATATTTACTATGTCAACATAGGAATTACACCTATGCAAAAATAAGAACAATACCTATTTCTTATAGGAATATTTCCTATATTATATAGAAATTTTTTCTATGTTGACAATGGAATATTTCTTATGCTAACATAGGAGTTATCTCAGTGTTAACATAGGGAAACTTTGTTTAAAAACATAGGAATTATACCTAGGCTGAACATAGTGAAAATTACTATGTATTATAGGAATTGTTCCCATGTGAATATCGGAACTATACTTATGTTTCACATAGGTATAATACCTACGTTAACATAGGAACAATTCCCATAACAACACAGGAACAATACCTATATACCGTGAGGTTACGGTCGCGGGAAACCACCTAGGGTTAGGCAACCCAACAGTCAATTTCCGAAGATTGCCGAAGGTGTAGAGTATTTGTCGTTAATGACGACTTAACTGTCAGGTTGTTAGGTTAAAAATAATTGTCAGAGCGAAATTGAAGAATCTGATCAGAATAAGGTGAATAAACAAAATTCATCAATAATAATTTGTAAAAAAGTTGCAACAGTCAATGAATGAATTGTGGCTGAATTCACTAACGACGAATAGCTTTCATTCGTAAAATAACTTTAATCGTCGAATAAAAGTCGAAAATTTAGTAAATAGAATTTTATCTACATATAAAAGTTATTCGTCGTTGTGAAAACCGGCCATAATTCATTAATTAACTGCTGCAACTTTTCTACAAATTATTATTGATGAATCCTGCATATCAACTTTATTCCGATCAGCTTCTTCAATTTCACTCTGACAATTATTTTTAACCTAACAACCGAACAGTTTAGTTGTCGATCTAGCCATCTAGCGGACTTCTCATCGTACTACACATACATGGACACAACACATCCATACATACGCGTTCATGACTATGTTGCATGTGTATAGTACGTTGAAAAATCCGCTAGATGGCTAGATAAACTTTTATTTCCTCTTAATGACAAATACTCTGCACGTTCGGCAATCTTCGGCAATTGACTGTTGTGTTGCCTAACCCTAGGTGGTTTCCCGCGATCGTAACCTCACGGTATAACAGAGGTATAATCCCTATGTTAATATAGGGAACATCCCTATAATACATAGGAATTATTCTCATGTTAAAAAAATTAAAGAATATACTAAATATTATGCACTTTTGTTGGATTCAGATGATAAGAGGGTAAGACAACGAATCGCGGATGAAATAAGCTACATGTAAATATGTAGACAAGAAATGGTATAATTAGTAGCTCGAGAAGCATGTAAAAAATGCCCTCATTATATTTATAATTTCTTCTGAGAATGTTATGTAGAAGAATTTTATAGAATACCACCCTAAAATGTTGAAATATCAATCTATATTCAAGCATCACACAAAAAAATTCAAAGAACATCTATCTCTTGTAAATTACTTAGCCGATTCACTTCAACCGCTGGCGATTCTTTATGTTATTATAGCCTAATGACAGGAAAAATTAAATACAGTCCGACCTCCGAATTCGGATACCCCCACCCGGCGCGCGCTTCACGCTCACTACCTCTGTTTGTCTCTCTCACTCTCACACTCTCGAGCGTGGAGCTCGAGTCGTAGTGGGGGAAGTGCTTGAGCGAGAAACTGGGGAAGGTTTCTTATTGCCGGGTTTCTTATTTGGAGGTCGGACTGTATTTTCAACTTCGAAAATTGAATAAAAAAATTTACCGAATTCCCAAAAATTTTTGTCAATTTTGAACTTACATCTCAAATTTTTCTTCGTAATTTCTCTCAACCTATAAAATATAATTTTTCAAGTAATATATCATGTCAACGAGAAAATGACACAATTGTGAGAAATAATTTTTTGTTTTACAAAGTTCGATATTAACAATAAGGGGCCATCCATGAATCACGTCACACAAATGTTGTGGTTTTTTGACCCCCCCCCCCCCCCCCCCCCCCCCTCCCCCTCCGTCGTTGTCAAAGGTGGTCACACTTGTGAAACCCCTCCCCCCTGGTGTGACGTCACATTTTTTTTCAATTTCATATTTAGAAGTAATTAAATAAAACATCAATTTTTCCAAATTTTTTGTGTTTAAATTGAAAATAATCTTTAACAAAATTAACATAATAAATATAGATCGAGTTAGTAATATTTTCAGTAAGTTTTTGGTTTGCATATAACTTTCGCGTTTTGGTACTTTAGATTTTAACATATGACGTCACAAAGCTTTTGACCCCCCCTTCCCCTTGTCACATAGTGTCACTTTTCGTTGCCCCCCTCCCCCTAACGTGTGACATAATTTATGGATGGCCCCTAAGACACACCAATAATTATTAAATAAATGTTTGTTGTGCTCTGTTGACACACTAAAAGTCCTTACTGAAATTCAAATGTTGTTGAATTTGCCGCGACTAAGACGAGAATCAATCAGAGCGCATTTTAAAATCTTAATGATTTTATTGGTTCAATTGAGAAGTATCGATGCATGAAAAACATATTCCTGAGCGATGGATAAAATGCAAATAATGTAACGTATATTACAACTGTAAAATAATAACATTTCAAAAATTATAATAGTTAAATAAAAAGTCCATATGAGTATTCATTGTTATTATTTTACGTATCACATATCAATTACCTTGATTAATGCCCCTCAAATGCAAAAAAGTAATTATCATTCTTTTCTTTTGTCGGCTAAATAGAAACTAGGTTCAGAAATCTGTTCGAAGACCCTATAATAACAAAATTACTACTTAAAATTTTCAGGAACACAGTTTTTATTCCGATGTCAAAATAGCTATTATTCCTATAATAACATAGGAATAATTCTTATGTATCATTGAGAATGTTCCTGTGTTAACATAGGAACAATTCCAATAAAAACATGGTATTTTTCCTATATTACATTGGTATTGTCACCAAATCACAGAGGAAGAATCTCTATGTTTACACACGAATAACTCTTATATCAAACCGAAATTTTCACTATGTTACATAAGAATAATTGCTACGTTCCATAGGAATAATTCCTATAATAGCCTAATTAATTTTTCTATGCTAACATTGGAAAAATATTTATGCATAAATAGGGAAAATACATATTTTTTTTTCGTGTATGGACAATAGATGGATGTTCGTGAGTTATGACATTTTTCAGTTAGATAAGAGTGGGGTTTGTACAATTCCGCGCGGTTTTATTCTTTTTACTATGTGATTATATTACATTGAAGATCCCATCGTAGGATTTTTTTGTCGAGTCTGCATATTATGCCGCATACTAAACCAAATTGGCTCCGAAAGCGAAGGTGCGTTTTTAGACCAAAGAAATCGTTTTCCTATGTCTTTGCCAAAAATAGACTTTTCCGTGACGGATAAATTATGATTATAGCTTCATTGCAAAATGAACAATGAATCAAAAAATTAGTATTCCTATAAATTTTTTCAACGACTGACAGTTTCCAACTCCAGTACGGCTGTGTTTGAATATCTGAAAACAAATCACAGAAGTCTTCTTCAAGGAGTAATAAAAACTTGAAAATTTTGAAAACTTCTGAGAGGTCAGTGAAAAAATTGACTCAGTTGATTTGGTTACTTTTATACATCGTGATCTTTTTTGATCGCCCCAGGCCGATTTTTCCGAAACCAAGCAAGATGCGAAAAAAAGTTTGGTATAAAACATTCAGGGTTCAGAGGGGGACGAAACTTGGTGGTCACAGTATTTCCGTAAATTGAGCTGCCGAAGTTGGGTGAAGGTTAACTTTGTTTTTTCAAATGGAAACCCACCTTCTTCATTACGTAATTTTGTGCTACTTGAAAAATCAAACAACTTTTGTATAAAACATTTTTTTGTGAGACATCAAGTTTTTATGATATTCCACTGTATAACTAGAGATTTTTGAACTTTTCAGAACATTTCACCTCTGAACTATTAAGTTTGGAGAAGGATTGCATATACAAAAAGTGCATATACGAAATTATGTAATGAAAAAGGTGGGTTTCCATTCAAAAAAACACAGTTAACCTTCATTCGACCTCGGCGGCTCCATTTACGGAAATACTGATGCCACCAAGTTTCGTTCCCCTCCGAACCCTGAATGTTTTATACTAAACTTTTTTTCGCATCTTGCTTGGTTTCGGAAAAATCGGCCTGGGGCGATTAAAAAAAATCACCCTCTATATTCATTTTTATTTCTATATGAGTTCAGACTTTATAATCTCAGATTTTTCTGGAACATCAGACGACTGAAATGCCTGACCATTTTTGGCTTAACCAATTTTTGTTAGTATTCACCTATTGGAAGTAACTTCCATAAGTTTTTGGACAGATTTTAATCTCAATCCATCCTAAAATGTGAACATTTTCAAATATGACATTAATAAAATTTTTAATGCCCATGTCGACTGAGTGAAAACTAATGCTGTTGAGACAGATGGGGGTCATATCAATTTTTTATCTAGCGTACTTTCATAAACAAAACAGCTTCAAAAAAATTCTCGACAGCTTCTTTGAACATTTTCTATCTATATAATTCCGATATTTATTTAAACCCGAGATTACGATAAATTTTCTGTTTGCTGTAAAATACTATTCTCAATTTCACAAACATCGAACCCAAGCCCATCATGTTAATATGTTTCATACTTTTATTTATTGGGTTTTAATTTCAAAGTACAGTAGAACGTCGTTTATCGAAATGTCAATTATGCGAATGATTATTTGGTTTAGCCGAACGATTATGCCGTTACATTAGGATGTATAAATAAACATAAGCACGCGGTGTACGATTATCAACTAATATATTAAACAGTTATGACATTTCGCTGTACATTGCGGTTGATGAAACCGTTATTAGTATCAGAATAAAACCAAGCTGGCCAGAGATTTCGTTCAATGTGGTTCCCACCTTAGTGCTAATGCTGTTCATGAAACTATAACAAACATTGCTAAAATGCAAAAGGTGTACTTACTTGCGTAACGCACGTACGGATGACAACCGCACTTTATTTGAGGTCCGTCGTGAAGACGAATCGAGTTTCTTGCGTGCAGCGCAAATTCGACCCATTTCGAAAGCACAGGCACAATTGTTATGGAGATATGTGATAATTCACCGGACTATAGGAACATACAAATGTAATATCCAACGCACAACGTTCCTAGTCAAGACTTATAACAATTGTGAGAGAAATATTCATACAAAGTCTACCAAGCCATCTAGAGGCACTCATGTCTTACCATGTGTTTTGTAATGGGCGCGGGTTGTTGCTTTACTTTTAAAAATCGACGGCTGACAGCATCGCTAAATTACGCCGGTCGAATTAGACAATTTTTCGGCTTCGAAGTAATTTTGCCGCTAGTGAAAAAATTCAGAGTGGACGAGGGGGTGACCCAGAGTATAAATCCAAATTTGAAGCACAAAATCTCTTGCAGGCTTCGCAAAAAAATTCAAAAACCGTAAAAAATGAACCAAAATTTCTGCACGGTTTGCTTCAGTAGCGGACGCTGCAAGAACCGCTGAAGATAGAACAAAATTGTATAGGACCAATCTTGTAGAGCACAAACTTTCCTGGAAAAAAGTCCGTGACAGCATATATATCAATCATAAATAGCATCGGCGTAGGAGGCACCCGAACTAGCGCTCCGAAAATTCGTGTTTTTCTTATTTTCGGCCTCTTGAAAGACGCGTCCCCGGGCTATAAAAAATTAAATACCAATAATTCGATATTGAATGAAGATTCTGAAAAAATTCATAACTCATTTAGACACCTCAGAGATAAATGACAGACCAGGAAAAAAATTAGTCATTGAAAATTAAAAAAAATTAATAAACTAGCTTATAAACAGATTCGGATGATCGTTATTTTTAATACAAGTATTTTAAGAATGCCGACAGTTACAACTTTTTGGAATGCAAAACAAAGATGCTTCATGAAATTGTATATAAGATCATGGTTCGAAAATTTGATTCTACAACCATATTTTCCAAGGTGTCCGGAGACACCACGGTCGTATCTGCACACCACAACTCTAAACCGGGTGATCCAAAAGAAGATATGAGATAGAAATTACTCATATTTTGTAAAAAGTAAAAATTTAAAAGTCTGTAACTTTGAAGCCAATAATCAGATGCACTCCCAGGTAGGGGTTAGAATCTGACACGAAATTATTTGACACATCGTACACAAAATTATCCTACACGATATTATTTTACACACATTTGTCCTACACACAATTATCTTAAACATATTTATATCTCCACGTGCCGTTCCTGCACACAGAATTAGATAACCGCGCAGTCAGAGTATTCCAGCGAGCCATAATAAGTAATATTAAAATATCGCAGCTATACCTTTGTGAAGGATTTGATGAGGAAAAGTTGCCTTTTCCCCGTGAAATCATGCAATTTCAATTCAAAACATTTTGTGGTCAGGTGTTTAGATTTCGAGATATTTTATTGGCGTAAGTTTCTAATGACCACCCTGTATATTAGGGTGACAGCGAAAACATTTTTGAAATTATTTGATACACTTCCTGAACCTCGTCGATTTTATTGTAATTGAAAACGGTACAAATATAGGTCCGATATTTCAATACTTATTATTGCTAAGTGGAATACTTGTACGAACGCGGCAGTCTAATTATTCCGTGTGCAGGCACGACACGTGGAGGTCAAAATATGTGTAAGTTAATTTTATGTAGAATAAATATGCGTAAATTTATTTTGTGAAGGATAATAATGTCTAGAATAATCCTGAGTTGACTGAATTTGTGTAGGATAATTTTTGTATAATAATTTCATGTAGAATAATCTTGCGCGAATCGGAGCGTGCTCAGTTTGCCTATGTTCGGCGATTGAGGAATGACACTGTTTAAGTTTTTTTATTCATCAGCCAATTTACTTTTAAATGAATAGGGGGCATGATTGATATAAAAAAGAGTATAACGTTGATTCGGGATAAGAAAATTTGTTAGGGAACCTTATAATTCTGCTAGGACATAAGAATAAGTAATGAAAATTGTGTAGCTTGAATTGTCATCGAAACATTACTTTTTTACTTTTATTTTAATTTAAATATAATAGGCCGTAGTCAAAATTCCGAACGGTGACATTCGTTTGGACCTCATGGTCACCTTCAGCGATACGTAGTACCTGATGAGAGTATTCTCAATTCTTTTTTCTTTGCATTCTTAAGTCCACCCATTTTCGTGTACTAACGACGTCCTTTTTTAAAATTTTTTTGTAGATCGTATTTCATTCGACTCATCTAGACCTCTTCGATTAACGAAAAATCCGCTTCAACATACGTTTTTGTCGAAACAAAATCTCAGCCTGACAAAAAAAGATCACCAAATCCGTGCCGATTCAAACCAGCATTGAAGAATAGTTTTTGTCCGATAAAAAGGCATTTTTCTCGATGAACCTATATTCCAACATGTTTTTAAATATTTTTTTTTAGATTCTCGGTGGTGTTTTTACACAAATAAAACTATCCCTCTATAGAGTGGGATCTCTGATAAATAATTAAATATAATCGGTAGCGCTGTCAAGTTGAAGCAAATAATGCAGATAATATTACTTGCTGTTCTAGTATATTTCATATTTAGTAGAATGACGTACGGATTTCACTACAATAGAAGATAATGAGTGGAAATCGTGACATTAATTTTTTTCTGTGCAATATTGAACATGCTATGATAAATATTTTCATTGAAGATTAATGGATCTTTTATAATCATTTTTATACTATCTAGTCAAATCTTCTCGTTAATATACTGAAAATGAAATAGTCGAGGTAAAAAGATGTAATGAATTCAAAAAAAAAAAAAATAATAAGTACATGCAATGTTAGAGCACCGGGTATTACTATGCACACTATTTGCTTGATATTTCAGCATTTATTCATTGGTCCACGATACTGATTACAGGAGTTGTAGAGCAGATTATTGAGTTGAGTTAATGAGTAAGCGGAAAATTTTGGGAAAAATCTTTTGGTAAAGTCGATTAGTATTGTTATAAGAGTGATTGAACAGAAATATTCGAGTAAAATGTTACAAGGTACCGAAAGTTAGAGCGCCTTGAATGATATTCGCAAGCTGCAACTATACTGATCGACAACAAAACGGGGTGAAGAAAAGCAATGCGAGCAGTAGGTATCCGGTACAGGAGGTTGATCGTGCCGGAGGGAACGACCCGCTGCCGTGTATTCTTTCGCAAAATATTTTTACATAAACTCACATGATTATTGGATATTCTATTCATCGTCAGTGTTTCGTTTGAAATAAGCGCGTAACATAGTGTCACGTGATAGAGCTTAGGCAAGAGAGCAGCAGTTTCGGTTAGCGTTGGGTTAGGTTAGGTCTGTGTACGCACCATAGACATAGAGCATGGACTGCGCATTCGGGCCGAGAATCGCTCACGTCATAGAAAGAGAAGGAAACAACACGCGGCCAAATCTGTCTCTTTCTAGCCAACAACGTCAAATGCTTAGAGAGAGACAGATGTAGCCGCGTGTTGTTTCCTTCTCTCTCACTTTTTGCATTACCACAGGCAGTATAGGAAATGCGCAGTCCATGCTCTATGTCTATGGTACGCACGTGCTCTACCGCGTGCCGGCGACCACCGGGCGTATTGCCGTAGCGATTACAGAATTTCTCAAAAAAGAATTTCTTTTGTCTCAAGAACGGATTCGAATTGTAATAACAAAAATGTTTATTATATCCCTGTTGCTTAGTAACTGACAGTGCTGTTAGTTACGACAAGGATGACCTGGTGCAGAACAAGTACTGGAATGGAAAAGTTCGTCGGCATTCAAGTATGGTAATATTTTGTCATTATATTTTATATCAAAGCTGTTTGTTATACGTAACATCAATACGTAATGAATTAGGTTAGTTTAGATGAAGATGGAGGGGGCTTCTGCCGTCTTGTGTCGCTATATTATTCTGAAAATTATTTTGTGATTACTTTGATTTCTACACAACGTAGCCCGTAACTTTGTTGCAACGATGCGTAAAGCTTTTTTGAAAATGAAATCCGCTAACATTACGAACTTCACACATTTACGTCAGGCCACATTCAATCCAAACTCCGTATTAAATTAATAATTCTCATGAAACTGTACATCTACTTCTTGTGACAGACGACATCGAAGGTGTCGAAGAAGAATTTCAACAGCAGCTGCAACATTTGGCAAAGATCGTGCGTCGAGTAAAAGCTGTGATACCGAAGAAGCCTCGTCGAATAATCATAGTACAGTGAAACCTCCCTATAACGGACACCTTCGGGACCGGAAATCTTGTCCGCTATTAAGAGGTGTCCGTTATTGAGAAAATGGCTCATTTTTTATAGCACAAATATGTCGCATTTTATTGCGGATAAACATACAAACGAAACATGTATTTCAATAGATGAAAGTATCAATGGAAGTACATCTTCGAAATACTATTACAAACGAAATAAAACCTTTCGACGTCTTGATTTTTGACCGTTTTTTCACCCCCTGAAAGCACTCAGATTTCAAAAATTTATTGAGAAAAGTTTCTCGGAATAATGTAACGCGTTTACCCTAAAAATTGATAGGTGTAGATAATTTATCGCCGGTTTTGATGAAAATTGAGCTACGGCCGTGCAATGAACGAACTGGAAATTTTGCCGCCGTGTCCGCTATTAAGAGGTTTTTTCATGGAAAACTGCATTCCCGGCAGTGTCCGCGTCCGTTATTAAGAGTGTCCGTTATTAGGAGGTATATTGTCCATTAAAGACAATGCTTTTCTGCCGGGAATTTTTAACTTATTCGTTATAAAGAGGTGTCCGCTGTTGAGAGGTGTCCGTTAAGAGAGGTTTCACTGTAGAGGCAAAAGAGAGCTTGTGGACAATCCTTCGATGACAATAGCAATGACGTCGATTGGGGAACGCGAGTAAGTGTGCATTTCTGCAAATATTCTACCAGCAATGTACAAACTTTCATGCCAGATATGAAAGTCCAATTGGCAGTAAATTGAAACGAATGTCATTTTTATCCGATACAGGTGGAGATTCTGTGCCTAAATCGAGGACTTCTTCAGATCCCAAGAGCTTACCAAAAAACATTTCTTGAGACAGCAACAATGAATCTGCCAAAGGAGGATGCAAAAGTGCAAACGTCAGTGAAGAAACTACTGACAGATGTCAGAGGTATATTATCTTCTTCGAATGAAGAAAAAACATTTTCTGTAAACCATCTGCCGTCACAAATTCCTGCAGACGTGAAAATCCAATATTTTTCCACCGTCAACGAGCCCGGTTGGAATGTTTCTCATTCCACGTATGCATCTAATTCTATAATAACGGTAGATTTGCGAAAAGGATCTGTGTCGTTTGATGTAGACACACGTACCGATTAGCTTAATTGGTTAGTGATCGTGGATAGCAATATTGGTATGTCAATCATTGAACGGCCTGAAATATCCAAATTCTGTACAGACCCTACTGATTATGCTGAATTTAAGATATTTGGAGTGTTCTGCGGATTTGTAAAAAAATGACACGTATTCGTATTTACACAACACCAATGTTATTGGCGTAAAAAACCTGCTTAGAGGCACATTTCATAGCTAACGGACAGATTTGTCGGTCATTCATTCGTATGGGATTTATAAATATTATTCTTACGGCGTCGAGGACATATAAGTACACAATGAATGCTAATGTTCTGGAAAATCTTTATAATCGTCGTCCTGTAATGAGTATAAACTATACTTTTTGTATTTTTATGTATTTTCACATAATTGTATACTCACAGCGCTAAATAAGATATAATATATCTGTAAATACTATTATAAATCATATTATGTGGTGACTGATTATATGTTATTTTGTATAGTTGGATCAAAAAAAGAATAAATAAATAAATAAATGCACAAAAATTACACGTATGCACACAATTAATACCTATATTCTTAAAAATCCTGCTGGTCATCTTCATATAATATCTGTAAGCCGTACAATGTTTTTTTTACGTATTTCTTTATAATTTCATGCCAATAGATAACTCTTTAGTACAGGTATAGTATAAAATTATACCATATGGTGCTTCCAATTATAGTATATCAATTCGCATAATTGTATATAAAACATAGGTGACAATACTGGGTGAGGAACATAAGTGAAGACAACTGGAAAACACATCAAATTACGTTGAAAATAATTACTAGTTGTACTTACCGTGGTAAAGAAATCGTTGACAAGAACTATCATACACATATACGTTTTCGAATTTTTCGAATCGCCTTGGCGTCGTCGAGTCACGTGGTACCAAGTGTGCCAACGCTACAGCGACGATCATATATCTTTACGCGGACCATGACTCGCGCGCAGAGCCATCTGTCGAGCGTTCCGAGAACCAAGGATCTCAGCCGCTGCTCGCTCGTTGACAATCGATAATAAACACTATTTACCCTAATCTGTAGGGTTCGGTCTCTCGGTCCCATTATTGTGTAAAACAACAATCTTTTTAGATAGAAATGTTCGGTACTGCATGTAGAATGGCGCTACAACGCCGGATTTTACATTTTTGACCCATAGGTTTCGATAGTAACCAGAATAAGTGACACGGCCACACTTCACGAACATAAAAAATCAATTTTTTCGCTACTTCGATGAATTTCGCGGGCTGGATCGATCCTATTCATCGTTAATCGTCGAATGAAACCATTTTATATCATTTTTGACCACCGGTTTGGAGTTTTTTGCGGTTTTTTTTTTGTGGCTGGTAAAGTACGACTATAGCATGCTCATAAGAAAATCAATTTCCATTTGGAACGAAAATTTTCATCAATTTTTCAACAATTGAACACGTAGTTCATAAGGTTATTTTATTTTAATTCTTGTCTATATTCAGAATCGTGTAGTTGTTTACGGAAAGTTGCTGAAATTATTTTGAATCGTGGAGACCTTTTGACAACTATACTTAGCAAGATTGTAACAATGCGTTGTCTTCAATTGTTATAACTTATTAGTTATAAGTTATCTAAGCTAACAAGAAAATTAGAACATTAAAAAGAGTGGTTATAAATTATTTTTTATCGAATTATATTGTTATTAGTATGTATCTATTTAAGAAAAAGGTGTTACAAAACATTTGTTTTGAATTTCTGCTCCTCATTTGTTTATGAAAAATTTATAATCGAATGAAGTATTTGCATATTTTCGAATTGTTTGTTTCATTTGATTCATTAGAAATTCTGCTTCAAAAATTTGTTCAATTGTTCATAGTCAATTTTCTCACTTTTAGATTGATTAAACGATATGTTAGAAAATTATTCTACTTTTTAAATTAATCATTCACAATTCTCTACAAGGTAAAAAACAAAATATAATTTTCTGTTAATAATTTGATTCTTTGTTAAATAAACAATTTGTTATAAATAATTACCAAATATAATTGCAATTTTCTTGTATGTCAGAATGTGAATAAAAAAATTTCAATTTGTCATACATTATAGTTGTTTTTGTTATTGTACTTAGATCCTGAAGAAGATTTCAATTATACTTGGTGATCATTTATAACAAATTGTTTAATTAAGGGCAATCCCTAGTCTCCCAGCTCCTTTTTGTCGGAAAAGGACGGGGTTGACAAATGTAGATTATTATCCGAACCCAGGCGTCGAAAATGCAGAAACAAAATGCATAGCGTTAATTCTACTTCAATTCCGAACATATACACCCAAAAACATATTTGTTTCATGCGAAAATAGAGCTGCTAGACCGCATTTACATTTGTCAAGTGTGAATTTCCTCGGCGGCCATTATTATGCAGCTGTCCGCCGAGCTTCGCTGGTCCGGCAGGTAGGTGGCGCCACGAATATCGCTCCGACGCAAGGATAGTAACCTCCGTATAGTTGACAAACAAATCTACTATTTTTCGAAACAAACCTATAGAATATTTAGGAAATCATTTGGGAAATTTTGGCAAACCATTTTCAAAATTTGGGAACCAATAATTAATGAGGAATAATCAAAAATGGTTAAACCGTATAGTTGGCAAACAACTATACTATTTTTCGAAACTAACCTGTGGGATATTTAGGAAATCGTTTGGGAAATTTTGAGAAACCATTTCCCAAATTTGGGAACTAATAATTAGTGAGGAATAATCAAACTAATGGTTATACCGTATAGTTGCCAAAATCGAACGAGACAAAAAAAAAATTCACTTCAAATCATGGGAAATCATTTGAGAAATCCGATAAAATGATTGCTTGCATTTTGGAAAGTGATTTTATCTTGGCAATGACCATTAAAAAAAAAAAAAATTTGGGAACCAGAGCTCCATACAGCTCAGGGAATTCTAGTCATCTTAGCCTCTCATTATATCCTTGATTATTAATGAATTCCATTTATTGCATGTATACGATCGTTTGTCTGTTGCTTGTAGGTGTTATACCGTGACTTTCTCAGGAAGCGGAACGCTAGGGATGCCAACTCAAAACTACCGTATCCTAGGGAGTGCGTTCAACCATACCCTATTCGGGCTAACTTTATTCTGTTTGAACTCGAAAGTGATAATTGGCTGTAGGTTGATCGCCGCAGCCAATCGGGGCCTTGGCCATAACTAACAGTTGGCAGACTAACTATTGTTATTTTATGTTAGCTCGAGCAGGGTATGGTTGAACGCACTCCCTAGAGTATGGAAGTTTTGAGTTGGTATCCTTAGCGTTCCGCTTCCTGAGAAAGTCACGGTATGTTGCTCTTCCAACTTACGATAATGGACCGATGATCCGGTAAAATTAAAATGAATCTATGATACAGATTTGCCCTGGGGTACTCTCAATTCTAGGGAATTTCTCCTCAACCGGGTTTCCCCCCAGACGGCTAGTGACGTCAAGTATTCGCATTAACCGTCTGTAATTACGATATTTTTCGTACATGCAATCATTTGTTGGTCATTTGTAGATGTTCGATTATGCCTTTCTGACGTTTGATAGTCAACCGATTATCCGTGGAAATGAATGTAAATCTCGACGGTGGATGGATCCTAGAAAACTTCCCTGAGACTGATTTCCCCGGCAGCATTTTTATCAACTGCCGAAAGAATTCCTTTTTTTATTGCTCTAAGCTTGTTTTAAATTACTCCGACGTATTTTCAGTGAAATGAGATAATTGACATGAGTCAGATGATCGATATGTATGAATCAAGTCAATAATAATTGATAAACGGAAAGGAGATGGATGTTGGTAGATGGGTCACGTGACCCCGTTTCCCCCGTCGTACTTACCATCCTGATACGCAGGTTATATTATATTTCGGAGCAAAGCAGACTTCACTTTAAACGGAGAATGGTTGCTGTTTAATTCCTAGTTAATTATCATTGAATTTACCGTTTATTGGTTCTTTTATTTGTACATCAAAGCCTTGTTTGGCTGCCTCAGCATCCAATGTCTTTAAATAAAGTGGATTAACAACTTGGGCAAAGAAGTATATAATAGGGTCAGTAAATGAAGAGGATCGTACTTGGATGAGGATTGATATATGCACTGCATTTTCAAATGCTGACAAAATCTAATTGTGAAGTTAAAGGGCCTGCATACTAAGTCCAATGAATTTGTAGGCAATAATTATTATGTTTTCCAGGATCACTCATTACTCATTGAGTCGCATATGAACGAGTGAAACCCCACATAACCTGACCAAAAGATGTTTTACTCAACCACGAAAAGAATTTTTACCAAATATGGGGACATTCCTTTCTCCAGAATACTCACATTATCAAACGTTATGATGATAGGCTATAAAGTGAATACTGTAGACCACGCGTAACTTCCTGACGCGTAACTTCCCGACCGAGCGATTTCCACTCACGCGACCAATGAATTCTCGGAACATGGTTCCCCCACTCCGACGTATAGTCTCAGCCGCCGGGACATCTTCGCGCAGTATATACATATGTACACTTGGCGAGGTTGATTCTGAGCCGGAAATGAAAATCAGAAAATTCACTAGACTGATTGTTACTAGGCAAGTAGCTAGACACGAGCTGTCTGCTCTCGGAATGATGTCACTCGGTGTCAGACTCGGTCTAGCAGACAGCTCCTGCTGGTTTCGCAGTAGACTGTCTAGCTACTTGCCTAGTAACAATCAGCCTAGTAAATTTTCTGATTTTCATTTCCGGCTCAGAATCAACCTCGCCAAGTGTACATATTTTGTTTCATAACAAGCAGCATGGAAGATATTTCGCGCAGTTAAAAAAGAAAGTGCAATAACTTGACTATAGAAGATAAATTACTTATTATTAAAAGAATAGATTCTGGTTATTCAGTAACAAGTGCAGCAAAAACCTACAATGTGGATCCGAGTACCATAAGAAAATGGATAAAAAATCGTGGTGCATTAGAAAAAAACCTCAATGAAAAACCACAATAAAAAAAGATTCAAAGTGTCGATATATAAGAAGATTGATGAGGCTCTTTATTACTGGTTCAAACGTGCCAGAGCAGCAGGATTTCCCATTTCGGGTACTATTTTGAAAGGTAAATAAACTATTATTTAATTCTGACTTATCACACTCAAATATTAACTTTTCTAGTTTCTTTCTAAGTATGTACATACTGTAACTTTTCGGTAATATCCCGGCACGATTTCTCGAGCCGGAGCAGTACCGAATTTTTACCTTAAGATTCTTTATCCTAATAGGGATAATATTAAGACTTCTGAAAGGGTGAATCACTACCCGTCGCTTCAAATAACTTAACTTTCTAATTTTACGGATCCGGACAGGCTTTCGCCGCGACAGGACCGTTTCCCTTTTTATTCCCCCAAACCTACGTCCCTACGGATCAGGATTAGCTTTCGCACTTCGTGACCGTTTCTGGCGTGGATCCGGGTCGACCTTGTTGAGTTCTCAACCGATCAACCAGTACCACTGCTAGCTACTGATTCTAAGTTTCCTATGTTGTGAATATTAGCAATCTTTTTATCACTAATATCACCCTACAGAACCGGACAGGCTTTCGCCACGTCAGGTCTGTTTCTGGCGTAAGTACTAGCTACCCAATTAGTCCGCGAAGACTCGGGGAAGGCTTTCGCGCTACCGCTATCTTGCACCACCTGGTTCACCAGTACTCACTCTAGCTTGACTCTACTGACTACAATTTCCCTTTTTCGCGACCCACTGCGAGGAGAGAAAAACAAGCACAATATAATTTAATTAATGTTAATGACGAATGAATTTTTATTATAATCTAACTTATTCTAGTTTCTATTTACAATGTTCTTTGGTTTTTTGGCAATTGCCGTGAAGTTTTGTATCGTTTGTTTAGTTTAATTTACCCGAGAGTGTGTGACTGTGATTTTGTTTTGTTTTGATTTTGTCCGTCTCAAACGTAACTAAACTATCTTTTGAACACTATCGCGCTTTGCGAATGATGCTACTTTTATATTTTAATAGAATAAACTATGATCGCTTTGATCCTTAGTTTAGGCTATAACAACGAGTTGATATTGAAACTACTTTTCGAATAAGCGCTCTGCTTAGTTTGAATTGAAGTTATAATTTGGCTGTGAGTCGACTAAGCGCTTTGCTTATGTCGCTCGGTCTGTTACTTTTGTGAAACAGCTGTAGACGCTCTGCTAAGTCGACTAAGCGCTTTGCTTATGTCGCTCGGTCTGTTACTTTTGTGAAACAGCTGTAGACGCTCTGCTATCAGACTGAGTAATGTGTCTTAGCTGTTGCTGTTTATATAGCCGGTCTGACGCCCCAGTGACGTCAGACTGGCTATCGAAGCTGATAATTCGTACCCGTTGTCCGCTAGATGGCGTTGATCTTCACTGGGGTGGGGTCCAAAAGTTGGAAGTGTTACAATACATACATGGATTGTGTTAATATCTTTTTCTACGCGTTATTTACGCCACACGACATTTTAATACAACCATAGCCTTGTATACTAATCATAAATTTGTTTACAATTTCGATAAATGTATGTTCATACATATGTGTGTAATTTCTCCCAAGAATCGAATACCATTCATTATGAATAAAATGGTTCTTAAAATCCAATTTATACAGGAAAACTTCATGAATAATCAAGTTTATCTGTTATAATTTTTTGAGGACAAGCTATGAAGATAAACAAGAAGTTTGATAATATTGAACATTTTAATGCCAATGAAGGGTGGTTACAGCGCTGGAAGATGCAATATGGTGTTCGTCAATGGTCTGTACCGGCGAAAAACTATCTGCCGACGACGTTAAAGCCGAAAATTTCAAAACTGAATTTTTAGAATATATACGGACAAACAACTTAAGTAACTCACAAATTTTCAACGCTGATGAGACTGGGCTTAACTTTAAAATGTTGCCTACTAAAACCCTCGCTGACAAAACCAATAAAAGCGCCGCGGGTTTTAAAAATGATAAGAATCGCCTGACAATCATGCCGTGCAGTAACGTGAACGGATCGCTAAAACTACCTTTAATTGTTATCGGTAAGGCAGAAAAACCGCGAGCATTGAAAAACATTGCAAAGAACACGTTGCCAGTATACTACACGCATCAAAGAAGTGCGTGGATGTCTTGTCAAATCTTTGAGAAGTGGTTCGAGGAAGAATTCGTCCCACGAGTGACAAATTTTTTGGAAGAAAAATCATTACCAGTAAAAGCGGTTCTTTTGCTTGATAATGCACCGTCTCATCCGAAACAAGACCTGGAAGTAGGTGGTATCATTTGTAAATTTCTTCCTCCAAATACGACGCTTTTGATCCAGCCGATGGATCAGGGGATTATTGAGGCTATGAAAAGACGTTACCGTTTCAATTTATTGACTACATTATTAAACTCTCAAGATGATGGAGTGAATATAGTAAACTCTCTGAAACAAATTACCGTTAAAGATGTAATATACTCAATAAGCCATGCTTGGCAAGAAATAACTGCACAAACTATTAGAAAGTGTTGGAAGCCTTTAATACCAGAGGTTAACGCAGAAATTGAATGTTCGGCTCCAGCCTCAAATAACAACATAACAAATGAAGAAATGTTACGTGTACTCAATCAATTGAATGGTTATGAAAATGAGGCACATAAGGACGTTGACGAATGGTTGAAATGCGATACTTCGACAGAACCTAGCATTGACGAAATTATCGAAACTATGACGCCAAATACAAATAGTAATACTGAAGATGATGATGAGGGGGACACAGGTATGTACAGCAAGATAACATAAAAAATGTACCTATTCATTAACAAATGAAAATTTTGTGCCATGTTTGTTTAGTTTGAATTTCAATTGTCGCCATTAATTTTATTTATTTATTTTACGGAGATGTACACATAAATTACACTTCGAAATGCTTTTCTTTTTTGTATAAAATAGATGATATTGCTCCAATAACATCCACTGAAGCTGTCGAAACCGCAATAATTTTGGTGCAATTTTCTCGGGAAAGAGAGTGTTTTTCAGCCAATGAGATATTTACACTTCAACAAATATACCACAAATGTATTGGAATCAAAGTGAAAGAAAAATTCAATCTTCAATCTGACTACATGAGATTTTTAAATAATTGATACTGTGTGATCTTCTTTTTTCAGTTTTCTATTCTTCAAAACTTGCAAAATTGTAATGGAGAATAAAAATTAATAATTATGCGTCATTTTATTCACCACGGAAATTTTTCGGCTGCGCGCATAGACATAGAGCATGGACTGCGCATTTCCTATACTACCTGTGGTAATGCAAAAAGTGAAAGAGAAGGAAACAACACGCGGCTACATCTGTCTCTCTAAGCATTTGACGTTGTTGGCTAGAAAGAGACAGATTTGGCCGCGTGTTGTTTCCTTCTCTTTCTATCAAGTAAACGATTCTCGGCGCGAATGCGCAGTCCATGCTCTATGTCTATGGCTGCGCGTATACATTCAGCAAAGTTTAAAATTTTTAAGTGAGCCCGCGCGATACTTATGCTGTGCGATTGGCCGGCGGGCGGAGTTTCGAGCGCGGTGACTAATGGAGAAGGGGCCAGGCGTAACTGCCTAATTCTAGGAAATTTCCACTCCTACAGCCCCGAGGAGAGGAAGTTACGCGTGGTCTACTGTAGATTTATCTTGTTTTGCCCCTCATTCTATTTGCATTACCACGGATGGTCATTACAATCGACTCCTGACTCCATGATTACATTTCCTGAGATTGGAGAGGTGTATGGCATAGTGACTGGAAATTCAACGGTGAGAATAACGGTTAACGTTCACTGCAAGTTGGGTAAAAAATATTCACCACCAGAAATGACAACGATGATGATTATGATGATGTTTTTTATCTGTATTTCTGTAGGTTCATCGCCAAATGACTGAGGTTTCCATAGCCACGAGAAGACTGAGGTTGATTGTGATCAACATTTTGAGTGAGGTATGTCTAAAGAAAAGCTCGGGGTGTTTTTCACCAAACCATTTTGGTACAGTAACTCTATTTTCTTTTAATCATTCCATTCGATTTTCCATTATCTTTAATTAGTACACATAGAATCAGATTGTTTCCTTCATTCGGCCCTTGCAATTATTTGAATCAATATGTATAGCGGAATGGTGAAACGTGAAAAGTCAATTTCTCACATCTTGCTAACTATCAAATTATCTTGATCACAAACTATTTAAGAGGGAAATGCTAATAAACCCTTGTAGTTGGAAATTTTTCCAGCTACAAAAAAAGAGCCCTAGACATTTTTTCATAAAATCACTTGTCTCTCAGATCAACGCTCAATTACCAAAAATGTCGAATTTGACTTATTACAATTGACTTCTCTGCTACCGAATTGTTCAGACAGAACTGACGAAAATAACACTTGACGAACTACTTTGTTGAATATTGGCATGACATAATTCACATTTTTCCACTACATTCAGTTATATTCGGATTATAATTTACCAATTATGTTTCTTACCATCTGAGTAAGAGATCAAAGATAAAACAGGTGTCACACCACAGGAAACTGTAATACATATATTTTGCCTTAATACTTATAAAAAATACCACCTACACTAGGGTGGTTCATTTTTAAATTTTTTTTTTTTTTTGTATAAGCAAGTGATGAAAATTATTAGGCGAATCCTGAAAAAAAAAATCTGTGAAAAACTAGATAAGATTGCAGAATATTTAGAGGCTACTACCGAGGAATAAAGAGAACAACAATCATTTTTGTCCCATTATTTATAATTGGTTCATAATAAAAGAGATACACGTCGAACAAGTTAATTAACGATCTAGTGCCTGTACGAGTGTACTTTTTTTTTATTGCTTGGTAACGATCTTCATATATTATCCAATCTTGTCCACTTATTACAGATTTTCTTTTAGGATTCCTCATATCTTTCTTTACTTGCGCATGCAAATAAAAAACAAACAAAAAATGAACCACCCTAACCTCACGCACGAACTAATTTAATACAAAAACCTATCACTATTTCGTTAGCAAAATTCTTTCGGGAATTTCACAATTAATCCGTGCATTTTTCCGTAGAAATATTCAACAAAAAGTATTCCCCAGAAAAAAATCGAACAAAAATTGAGACGAAGTCATGTAATTTCTCTATACAAAGGATTCTGTTGAGATTTCGTTTTATCGCGAGTTTCTTTGCTTTGTAGTCGTATTTGTCTTCCATTGAAAAGATTCACAAAGAAATCTTAGAAAATTATGCCAGCAGATTTCTGTCAGAAAATTCTCAATAGATATGAAGTTTCATAGGAAACACCATCGACGTATAGTATGGACCACGCTTAGGCCGGCAGAATATGGCTGGCTGGTACAAAGAGAAAGCGAGCGGTGGAGGTCGAGCTCTGTCTCTTTCTAATTAGGAACGTGGCATGTGTTAGAAAGAGATAGCGATTGACCTCCACCAGTCGCTATCTCTTTCTACCAGCCGGCCATATTCTTCCACGCTTGCTTCTATGCTATGCGTAGTCCATACTATACGTCGATGGGGAACACGCTGTGGACTTATTGCCTTAGAAATCCAGATGTCCACAATGCCTTTGGAATTTCAAATGACACACGCAAATTTATTGTTATGAACAAGTGTAGGATTTTCCAACATTCTCTACAGATTTACAATACATAACTTTGAGTACTCACCATTGAAATTTTATTTTCAAATCGCGCGCTTTGGTTGTTTTACAAAGGCGCTTTGTCCTGTTTCAAGTGAAAAATAAGGATATATGAAATATTGACGAATCGTATCTTGATCTGAACTTTAAATTGCTCGGTAATTTTCGGGTCAATTTACCCTGAATTTGGTCTTGGAATCGACGTCAGGGGGGAAATATTTGAAGTGATCGTATGAACAGGAAACATTCAATGCTGAAATGGTTAACCGTAGTAACTGGAATCCGATATTTTCGTTAATTTTGTATATATTGTTACGGAACGGGGGTCTAGGAGGTTCGTAAATTAATTGAGGGGTTCTCTAGGTGAATAAACAAGAGTAAATAGACAATAAATGGAGTTTGGAGATATTTAGATGAAGGTTTGGGTTGTATTTAGAATACGTGTGTTCAGTTTAAGGTCCAGAACAAGACTGTTATTTACAATAAACGTCGTGATTAGTAACAGTGAATAAGGGAATGATGTTAAGATCTTTTATTTAAGATGACTACTAGAGCGTGTGAATTATATATGTGAGGGGTGTATCACTTTCGTAATACTACCCCCCCCCCCCCCCCCCCCCCCCCCCTAAGGAAAAGAGTCGACCCGACTCGTGAAAAGTTAAAATTGCAAGTGAAAATTAAATTTCAGAAGGCAAATGAAAAGCTCTAGTAATCAAATGTGTGTAAGCGTTTGGTTTGGGAAAGCCTGTGTGGTAAGTAAGTTATAAAGTTACAGATTTGATGCTTTGCCTCTAAACTATCCAGCATTTGCCTCAACTTCCAAGGGAAAAAACCACACTAAAAGACCTTGGAAAGATAGGTGAGATTAAATTATCAAAATGTGAGCGTTTAGTATAAAAATGTTCTTGGAAGAATTCTTTCTCGAAAGAAGAATCCGGTAGGATGCAGGATTAGGATGAGGATCGCGAGCGGTGAGCGGTAACAGCGTAGTATCCTGCAACAAGGAGGTGAAGGGAAGGCGTAAGGGACAGGAGCTCGGGAATAAAGTCGATCCTGGGTCCCAAAATCGCTCCGATCAAACTTCTTCAACAAATCAGTCGGTAAAACGACCTAGGTGGGAGGACGAATGTTAGTGATTGGCATGAAAGGCACATAAAATCTCTCTTTTTTTTTTTCTTTTTAATAGATCAAGGATGAAAAATCATTTTATTTTTTAAAATAATATTGATCACTTATGAAAATCATATGTTTTTATAATAAATAAAATCGGAACGATCTTATCTGAGGTCCGGAAAAAGGATGGAGAACGTCAGGATGGGAATTACGCCTTTTGTCCCTCAGATTAAAGATCTACGTTAAGGAAATCTGAAAATCTCATCCAAAAGTTAGTTTCTTAAAACTAACACATATATTTAAAATCCATTGGGATCTATTTAAATGAAAAACAATTGAAAGTACTTTTTGAACAAGAGAGACCACGCCCACAGAGAAAACGCTATCTCGAAAACAAATGCAAGTAATTACTGGACTGGGTTACGGTAACCAAGAAGAAGTAAGTTCAGATGTTTATAACAATCTATAACAAACAGTAATCATGTCGAGCATCCACGAGCAAGATGCCATAGATGCAGGGGTCATCGCTCTGAAGATTAACTGGTCAAGCATCCAGAGGAAAGGGTATGAAGCAGAGTTCTTAGTCAAACTGAGAAAAACTATTGTGTTATCCGTCGAGAACTCCTAGCAGTAGTTGAATCCATTACTCATTTTCATCATTTTCTTTATGGGAAGAAATTCTTAATTCGTACTGACCACGCTTCACTAAGGTGGTTACTTTCTTTTAAAGCACCAGAAGGCCAAGTCGCTAGGTGGATAGAGACCTTAGGTCAGTATGAATTCGACATTCAACATCGCGCCGGAACTCTACATGGGAACGCCGACGCTTTATCTAGAAGACCTTGTGACGACTCTTCAGAATGTAGACAGTGTATTCGTCTAGAAAAACAACAGATCCCGTCGATCAAAATCAGAATGATTTCCTTAGACGGAGACAAAGAAGACTGGAAGACTCTTCAAGCTGAAGACGAAATATTATCTCAAATAAAACTCTGGAAGGAATCTGGGATTAAACCAGAATGGCAAGAAATTTCGTCTTTGCATCAACATTTAAAAATCTACTGGGCTCAATGGGATTCTATTTACCTCAACGAAGAACTATTGTGTAGAAAATGGGAATCGCCAGACTCCAAGTTCTACAGTTGGCAGGTTCTAGTTCCAAAAAAGAAGATAATCTCAATTCTTTCGCAACATCACAATTCGCCTTCAGGAGGACACTTCGCCACCAACAAGACTCTTGGAAGGATTAAAGAAAGATATTTTTGGGCCTGCTGTCGTCAAGACGTTGAGAACTGGTGTCGTACTTGTGACATTTGCCTAGCTAAAAAAGGGCCTCGAGAGAGAGGAACAAGCAAACGTCAAATATATAACGTAGGGGCTCCTTTCGAAAGAATAGCAATGGACATTTTAGGACCTCTCCCTCTCTCTCGCAACGGTAATCGTTATGCTTTAGTAATAGCAGATTATTTTACTAAATGGCCAGAAGTGATTCCCATTCCCAATCAAGAAGCTGAGACAGTAGCCAGAGTATTTATAAAAGAATTTATCTGTCGATATGGAACCCCACTAGAAATTCATACTGACCAGGGTAGAAATTTTGAATCAATTCTTGTGTCAAAAATCTTCAAAGTTCTAGGTATTAGGAAAACTCGTACTACCCCTCTGCATCCTCAGTCAGATGGTATGGTAGAACGCCTAAATTGAACTCTTCTTCGATATCTTTCCTCTTATGTAGATAGAGATCAAAGAGATTGGGATGAATGGATTCCACTCTTTGTCTTGTCTTACAGATCAGCTATTCATGAGGCGACAGGTCATACTCCTGCTTCAATGCTGATGGGAAAAGATCATAGGTTACCTTCAGATTTAGACAAAGGCCCTTTACCTTCGCAGGAACCTCTGCGTTCCGATTTTGTTATCACCCTTCGAGAAAGGTTAGAAAACATCCATAACTTGGCTCGGAATAAGATTCAGGTAGTTTCTGACCGATTAAAAGCTCGTTACGACGTCAGGTCTCGAAATCTTCAATTCGGACCTGGGGATCTAGTTTGGCTTTTTCAGCCAAGAAGAGAGAAGAGACGTAGTCCAAAGCTTCAATCAAATTGGGAGGGACCTTATGTAATTAAAGATAAAATTAATGAAGTAGTGTATAGAATACAACGTTCTACTCGTACAAAACCTAAAGTCGTTCATTTGGATCGTCTAGCTCCTTGCGAGTAGAGGCTTCCTTCCCTAAACGATTAATTTGGACAAATTTGAATCCTTTTCCCTCCTAATATTCCCTTAGGTATTTGTTTTCATCTGCTATTAAGTGGTCTGGCACTCTACCATTTGGAATTGTTCGCCCTACAGACAGACCCCTAATCATCGTCGTCGAAGGAAATATTGGATGTGGGAAATCCACTTTCACAAAAAGGTTCCTAGGAGATAAGGATATTTTAACAGTATTAGAACCATTAAAAGAATACAGGAATGTTTTAGGAGTAAATTTATTAGAAAGGATGTATCAGAATCCTCCACGCCATGCTTATCACTTCCAACACCATGCTTCCATGGTTATGTTCGACAGACATTTATTGCAGACTAAACTTAAAAATAAGATCATGGAACGATCTATTTTTAGTACTAATTGCTTCATAGAGGCTAGGCGTAGACAAAAAGATTTCGAAGACTTCGAAGCTCACCTCCTAATAAAAAACTCTCAAATCCTAGTAGACAGTTCTCCTCATTTGAAAATAGACCTAATTGTGTATTTGAGGTTAAGTCCAGAGACCTCATACTCTAGGATAGTATCTCGTTCCAGGAGCGAAGAAGATCCTCTTTCATTAGATTATCTTAGGATTCTTCACCAGGTTCATGAAGACTGGTTAATAAATAAAACTGTTCAATTTCTTCCAGCACCAGTCCTAATCATTGACGCAGAATCATCAGCTGATTCTATCTACAAAAAATTTTGCGAGGTTATAGACACTTAGTCGATAATAAAGAGTCAATTCTTCTTCTCATGACGTTATCGATTACAGATTTTTATTGTTCTATATCGCCATCTATAGGAATTTTGAAATACCTTGTCGGTAATGTCAAGATTCTTAATCGATTACCACCCGAACCTTCTTTTCGGAGCGGAACACTGATATATATAATAACTGGATGGCGCATAGCCTATGCTAACATAGGGATTGCCGAGTACCGTATAGAAGGCGTACGGCGGCCATTTTTGAAGCCCAAAAGTAGCGCGTAATTCGAAGAAGAATATATATGTAGTCTGTTTGAGTGAGTTCGTGTATGACTCATTGCAGGTTAACGGTTCGTACTGTGAACAAGAAAGAGTAAACAGTGTCGTAAATAAACTCGTAAGACTGTGTGCAAGCATTAGGATAAATGAATAATTTGGTTAGGAGGTAAGTGAATTTTAATTACTTTATTATCAATTGATTAAGTGATACGAATTTCTGCAATCAGCACATCAAGAAAAATATGTCCATGAATCAATTAGTATTCATACAATTTATGTTCGAGGTAGTTTTTCACTCGAATTATTTTTTAGGTTCCAGTATCAAAATCCTTGCCAAGTGAAGATAACTGAAAATAAGTAATTATTAAGGTTAAAGGTTGTCACATTTTGTGGCGATAAACGTTATCCCTCACCATTAAATAATATAATACAAATACTTGTGGGAATACTAGGGTTCACTGGGAATACGTTTACTATTCTCTAAAGCATAACAGAATGACTTCCAAAACCATATGCCACACACCTAACATACCATAATATACCGATTGCATTCTCAGAGTCTATTGATGTGCCCATACAAGCTGCCTAGTTAGGAAATGTCTTATATTAGTGCCTGTTGTCGCCAAGGAATGGGTTTTTGTCTGCGCATACATCCGCAGTTCAGTGTAAGCTTTTATGATAGCCTTAATAAGAACATGCACATGATTTGAAAATTCTTCTGGTGCGCTATCGAAACTATGGTCCTCTAAATCTATGAAAAGCGCTGTATCCTGTGTAACCTTGTAGAAAACCGTATTAGACAATACTGCAGGGAAATTCTTTTCAATTGGTGGACGTCCCATATTCATATTACAAGCATGTCGGAAAAGTTTTTCTGTTGCAAGACATATTTTTATCACGCTCGTACTTGGAACTATTAATCCACCTCGAGACTTTAAAATGGTGAGCGAAGTACGATTCATACGATTTTCTACAGGACTACCAACTTCACCAACGCATGAAGCGATACACGTATGGCATTTTATATTTTTTTGCAGTTTCTTTACGATAAAACCAGCAATATAGCCAATCATATGTTCAGAAAACTCGCTTGTGTTTTCAGGCAAAGACCATGCAAAATCCACAAATTCTCTGAGGTTGTCAACTGAATTATCTGCGTCAAGTCCTAAGTCGTATCTCTGGTATAATCTGCTATTTTCCATTTCTGTATGAACATTCATATCATAGCGATCTAATCTAGCTTCTTTTTTCTTTCCAGATGAGACGTGGAGTATTTTCGTATCATCCATCTCTTCAACGTTGCCACCCGTTGACGAAATTTCATGCCGTACCAACAATCGTTTAAAAGCAGAAACGAATTGCGATACGGTTGGGTTTGGACACCAACCACTTCGCTGTCTCATAGCACAGAAAAAAAGCTCCAGATGATCTTGGCTCATCTTGTAAGTGAGGAGGTACTTGAGTTGTGAATCCTCGCGTTTCACAAAATCATCAAATATGCCAAACACTGCCAGAACACCAGAATATAAACCGATAAATCCTGTAGCTCGTCTGGATTTTGAGATTGGCTTGGAATCCTCAGTTCTGAGCTGCAAGATATATTGTAGCTCGTTTTCCATTCTGGAACGCCATACATGTTCATTTGATGTGCGCAATGGTGCCTTGAAACCCTTCCCGTACGGGTTTCTCACATTAAGGAAGTCGAAGACGCAATCGATGCAGCGCAAAAATCTTACAGTACCTGCGCTATTTGCAAATTTCGTTAGATGAAGCTCCTGATCACAGAATTCAATTGCATCTGCAACGCTGCTACTGAGTGTCTGAGCCGCAAGCCGCACCTTCATAATATTTTTTTTGAATTGCACATGGGAATGCCTTAATTTATTCCCAGCTCTAAGACCTTCACAGTCCTGCAGGTTAGCCAGTTCTACAATAAATCTCCACTCGATCTTTCTACCTTCACCATCTACCAGGATTTTATATTCACCAAGGCAATTACGAGCTAACTTCAACATGTGACAGGGATCTAAAAGTATATAAACTTTCTCAGATTGGTCACTTGGATGTAGGAAGTAGGGTCTGGGATCTGGTAAATTTACGCATCCTCCTAAAAGCTTGATTGTGGATAAATGAGTGGGTGGTCCATCTAAGGTCAAGGATGTGACTCGAACGCCGATCTTTTTAAGGCGAATCAGACTCTCTGTAACAAGATTAGCCTGGGTTTCTGCATCAATACCATTAATGAGGAAGTACCCTATAGGTAATTTCCATGACGCGTCAACACCCACCGCCATTAGAACTAAAGCATCCTTGGCTTCAGAAAGATAATCACCTGGAATTACGCCAGTACCCATATCTACATGCCCCCGCTGTTTACCATCCCGACCCCGTTGAGTACCCTTCTTAATACCCATTTCGTCGAGCATTAATGAGCAAATAACTTGTTTGTTGTTATTCTGTTGCAGTTGTACTCTGTTTTTCAGTGTTTCAAATGATTCACTTATAAAACCTGGCTCAGCGTCGATAGATGAATACCAGTTTCGAAGGACACTTGGATGGGGAAGAGCTAAATCAAATTTTTTCCGCACATAATCGTAAGCTTTAGGCGAATAAAAGTGCAGGGTAAGTGCAAAGCTTCTTAGTTCTGGTGGGTATTTTTGGCGTGTTAGTTTTTGGTTAGCTTTATTTTTTAGCATGCGCATGCACAGCTCCCGTGGAGCATCCGAAAAACTATCAAGGCACTCTAATCCTTCTGTACAAACACGACGTTCCTTTCGTAGTGTACCTACCAATTCTTGTAAAGATTCGACCCGCTTTTTTAGTTTCTTGATTTTCTGTTTTTGTGCTTTATTTATCTTTCGGACCTTGTTTAAATTTTCCTTTAATGTAATATTTTTCTGTCGACAGGTTGTAGGAGTATTTTCATAATTATGATCATGACAAAATAAAGCACGTCGGCGACCAGTATGGCATTCATTGACAATAATAGGGGCTGAAGTTTTTGGAGTCACATCAGATTCAGTTAACGGTTCTGCTTCGGGAAATTTGGCTGGAATCAAAAGCAAAACACAATAAATGTGTCCTTGTCGATAAAATGTTACAAATCTATAATGCTCGATCACCAGTTTGCTTGTAAAACTTTGCTAAATAGGCCTACTTAACTTTGTTGGACATTTATCACAGGGTAAGCCACAAAATTCAGAGCTGAATGTCGAAATTTTTTGAAACTAATTACCCGGTGTACTACAAGTTTCCAGTGTAGTTGGATCAGGTACATGAGAGGATGTAGAAGGTCTAGAACTAAAATAACTTTCTCCACACTGTTTCTTCGAAGGATTCTTTGTAAAAGTTTCATCGGAGGGAGACTTTCGTTTAGGCATCTGAACCTCTGAAACTGAGTATGTATTTTTTAAATAGAAAGGTCTGTTCAAATGATGTAATGATTGATTATTTAATTAGCAGGTGATGGGATAACCTTCACCAGCTAGTGTGTCATTGGGAATAAAAATTGTAGGCACGCTATTGTTGTTGAGTTCAACACGAAATTCGGACTTATCAAAGGCGCTTGTTACAAAATGGTCCGAACAGATGATACTGGTTTTGCAGGGAGTCCATGAACACTTCTTAATTGCACATACCCATTCCACCCATTTTTCTGCGATGGTAGGGTTTTTTTTGAAAGGAAATCTGTTACACAAAATAATTATTCTTACCTAACCTACCGTAACCGTATGTTTACTATAATAAAAATCGAACATTATACACATCTTACTTGTGAAAACTCTTTTTCGAGTTTCTACCAGTCCGAGTTAAACAAACCACACACACTCCCATTGTCACTCACAATATATTTTTGCTCGTATATAAACTACTCTGAACTACTCCAAAATGCTCGCGGCTGCCAACGAAATCGAATTCAAACTTTCATTTGTTCGCACACAAGCGTCTCTTTTATTCAAGACCTAATAAATTCATTCATCCAGAAATAAAGGACAGACACTTTTATTTAATTAATTATTATTTTATTTTTATTTTTTTTTTTATTAGTCCATTACCATTCGATATTTTGCCCAATTTTGAGTACTATTTTTTTCACGTTGTCGCATCTTTCACAATCGTGACATTCTTTTGGGACCAGGAACTGATGACCGCATACCCAGCAATTGGGGTGGTCTTCTCCCATCTCGATTTTGACTCGATGGTATGCAATTGAGATGTAATCTTCTCTCCGCTGAACCCTTCAATTTTTAGACAGGAATATAAATGAGATAGATGAATCATAGGACTTAGATCGATTCAAACAGATCCAAAAAAAAAAAAACAATTATCACACTCACCGAGTATGGTAACAGCCCCGACACATGAGCTCCGTCTCCGCCCCAATTTGACGATAGGCTTCCCCTCTGGTACAAAACAGTTTTTCAAATTCTGCTTCATACCCTTTCCTCTGGATGCTTGACCAGTTAATCTTCAGGGCGATGACCCCTGCGTCTATGGCATCTTGCTCGTGGATGCTCGACATGATTACTGTTTGTTATAGATTGTTATAAACATCTGAACTTCCTTCTTCTTGGTTACCGTAACCCAGTCGAGTAATTACTTGCATTCGTTTTCGAGATAGCGTTTTCTCTGTGGGCGTGGTCTCTCTTGTTCAAACAGTACTTTCAATTGTTTTTCATTTAAATAGATCCCAATGGATTTCAAATATATGTGTTAGTTTTAAGAAACTAACTTTTGGATGAGATTTTCAGATTTCCTTAACGTAGATCTTTAATCTGAGGGACAAAAGGCGTAATTCCCATCCTGACGTTCTCCATCCTTTTTCCGGACCTCAGATAAGATCGTTCCGATTTTATTTATTATAAAAACATATGATTTTCATAAGTGATCAATATTATTTTAAAAAATAAAATGATTTTTCATCCTTGATCTATTAAAAAAAAAAAAAAAAGAGATTTTATGTGCCTTTTATGCCAATCACTAACATTCGTCCTCCCACCTAGGTCGTTTTACCGACTGATTTGTTGAAGAGGTCTGATCGGAGCGAGTGATGTTCCGAAAGAATTGAGATTATCTTCTTCTTTGGAACTAGAACCTGCCAACTGTAGAACTTGGAGTCTGGCGATTCCCATTTTCTACACAATAGTTCTTCGTTAAGGTAAATAGAATCCCATTGAGCCCAGTAGATTTTTAAATGTTGATGCAAAGACGAAATTTCTTGCCATTCTGGTTTAATCCCAGATTCCTTCCAGAGTTTTATTTGAGATAATATTTCGTCTTCAGCTTGAAGAGTCTTCCAGTCTTCTTTGTCTCCGTCTAAGGAAATCATTCTGATTTTGATCGACGGGATCTGTTGTTTTTCTAGACGAATACACTGTCTACATTCTAAAGAGGCGTCACAAGGTCTTCTAGATAAGGCGTCGGCGTTCCCATGTAGGGTTCCGGCGCGATGTTAAATGTCGAATTCATATTGACCCAAAGTCTCTATCCACCTAGCGACTCGGCTTTCTGGTGCTTTAAAAGAAAGTAACCACCTTAGTGAAGCGTGGTCAGTACGAATTAAGAATTTCTTCCCATAAAGAAAATGATGAAAATGAGTAATGGATTCAACTACTGCTAGGAGTTCTCGACGGGTAACACAATAGTTTTTCTCAGTTTTACTAAGAACTCTGCTAAAATAACTAATTACTTTTTCCTCCTCCGCCTATACCTGTTAAAGAAGCGTCTAAATCTAAGCGTCTAAGAGTCTAAAATGAAAGGAAAATTTACTTCTGGATAAGTCAAAATCGGAGAGGAAGTTAGACAAGTCTTCAAACGAGAGAAAGCTTCTTCGCAGTCTTGGTTCCAATCGAAAGGGGTCTTCAATCCAGTAAGGTGATGGAGAGGTCTAGCGATGGTAGCAAATCCTTTAACGAATCTCCTGTAGTATGTACAGTCAGGGAAATGGTATCTGTCGCCTACGCCGCCTAACTTGATGCAACTGAACATACGAGTGGTTTTAAATTCCTTAAAGTTGGCATGAAACAAAAGCATCCTTTGCTCCTCTGTTCAATCAGTGTGCTGTTTTTTATTTCGCGACAACTTGAAGGAAATTAAAACCACTCGCATGTTCAGTTGCATCAAGTTAGGCGGCGACAGATACCGTTTTCCTGACTGTACATAGTCCGATGAAGCTCTGAATTTGTTCCTTATTTGTAGGTCGAGGCCAATTTAATACTCTTTCTATCTTTGAAGGATCAGTTTTTACTCCGGAGGCCGAGACTATGTGACCAAGGAAGCTTACTTCTTTTTGAAAGAGGTGACATTTCTTCGGACTCATTTTCAGTCCTACTTGTTGAAGACGTTGGAAAACTTGTCGCCGGTTTCCGACTTGTTCTTTAAAAGTTTTCCCGAAAACAATGACGTCATCTAAGTATACTAAGCAAATCTTCCCAGACGGTCCTTGAAGAGTAGTCTCCATAGCTCTCTCAAATGTTGCTGGTGCATTACATAGTCCAAAAGGCATAACTTTGAATTGCCATAATCCCCCAAGACCAGGAATAAAAGCGGTCTTTTCCTTATCGGCAGGGTCCATTTCAATCTGCCAGTAACCACTCTGCAGATCTATAGTGCTGAACCATTGAGCTCCGGATAGAAGGTCCAGAGTTTCTTCGATCTTCGGCAGGGGGTAAGAGTCTTTCTTGGTTAGATCGTTGAGTTTTCGATAGTCTATACAGAACCGGTTTGATCCGTCTTTCTTGTTTACCAAAACAATAGGGGATGCCCATGGACCGGAGGAGGGTTCTATTACATCGTTGGCGAGCATGTCTTCAACCAACTTGTTCACTTCTTCCCTCCCGTTGAGAGGAAGCCTCCTGGCTGCCTGTTTAAAAGGAACATTGTCACCAGTGTCAATCTTATGTTTGACTAGGGTACAACGTCCGATATCGCCTGAATTTTTGGCAAAGCAAATCTCAAAGTCCTTCATAAGAGACAGGAAATCTCTTCTGTCAGATTCCCGAAGATGTTCTGAAGATCTTCGTAAAAGGTCTTCGAAAGGAGATGGGGTTGAGTCTGTAGAGGTATTCTCTATCAATGAAGTTGAATCTGTAGAATTAGTTGTAGATAATGGAGTTAAATTCATAGAAACTCTCGTAGAGGAGTTTAAATTCGAAGAAATCTTCGAAGAGGGGTTTGAATTCGTAGAGATTCTTGTAGAAGGGATTAAATTCGTAGAAATTGTTCCTATAAATGGGGTTAAATGTGAAGAATTATTTTCTTCCTGATGTTCGATGTTTAATGGAGTTTCTAGTAAAGTTTTAGGTTTTTTAACGGATTCAGATAAATTGCGAAGTCTAGGAGCATCATCAAAAATAATTGGAAAAGAACGACGAGTCGTTAAGAGAGGAATCTGATGACGGCCAGATGATAATGTATTGGTGGCTGTGGAAATTATACACTCGTGTGTTGACAGAAAATCTAACCCTAAAATACCGTCATCCTCAATATCGGCTATATAAACCTTATGGGGAGAAGTAATGAAACCAGCTACATTGATTTGGACAGTGCGCTGTCCTAGAATTGGAGTAGTCTCTCCTGTAGCTGTACGCAAAGAGGTAGAATGGAAATCATCCTTAGTGGATTTTAAACGATCCGAACGGACTACTGTAACCTCCGCCCCGGTGTCTATGACCCAGAGACAGTTAACACCATTTACGGTGTCCCAGGTGTATAGTCCGGTTTGACGGAGACCTCTTAATAAAAATTGTTTTGGGTTAGAATTATGCACACTTAAATTATTAGAGCCACCAATATAAAGATTCTTTGATGATCGAAGCTCCACTGAATCACCAAAGTTTAGTTTTTTGACGAAGAAGGTTGTGCGTTGGAAGGGGAGTCTCTGCTCCTCCAAGAAGTTTTATTAGGATTATCATTAGAATTCGGTTTAGAATTGGAATTTGAGGCAATTAAGTTATCGCTCTCATTCTTTTTCTTTAAAAATAAACAAGTTTCTATTGTGTGATTTTACCTTTTGCAGTATTTGCAAAACTTAGGTTCCTCGGTGGAACTCTGTTTTCGAGCATCTTTATTTTGGCTACGTTACTGCCAGGGAGTGGTTTTCGTTCGGTTTAAGATTTCATCGGATGGTTTTGAGGTCTGGATCTGTCTGATTTTTCCAACCCCTAGATACTGTTTATTGGCAGCTTCTCTCTCCAAAGCTCTTATAATGGCTTGTTTCAGAGAAGAAGGTCCTGCTAGACTTAGAGCATGTTTTAACTCACTACTATAAATTGCGTCTATAAAATATGCCCGCCCAATTTGATCTCTAGTTTCGTCATCACAGGTTGGTAAAGCCAACCTGGTCATTCGTTCTATTTCATGACCTAAGGTGACAAGACTTTCTCCTTTTAGTTGTCTTCTACTGCGCAATTGGGTTAAATGTAAGTTTCTCAAATGTTCATTCCCATACCGAAGTCGGAGTGATTCTGTTAATTTATTGAAATCTTTTATTTCTGTTTTCGATAGGGTGGTTAAAACAGACAGAGCAGGGCCTTTTAAATTTAGAGCTAAGTTGGAAGTTTTGGCAAACGGACTCCAATCGTTTAATTCGGCGCAAAGTTCAAATTGGCACTCGTACTCAGCCCAGGGGGTTGAGCCGTCGTACGATGGAATTTTTAGGTTATTATTTCCGTTAGCACGTAGGTTAAGATTGTTTCTAGTTAATGAATCTCTTTCCCGAAGGGAATCCGTTAAAATCTGCGCATTTTGATCGTTTATTTCGCGTATTTCGCGACCACTCTCGGCGCGAAAAGTGACATCTGAACATAATTTTCTAATTTCGGACAGAATATTTTCGCGGAAGATTTCGCTAGAATTATTAAGATTATTATTTTGAATGTGTGGCGAACTCGGATTTGCAGATCTCGAGGGGTGATCGCCGCACATTTGTCGCAGACCTCTCTCTGTAATTTCGTCCTGCGCCGTTAATTCGACGCAGTCGTTTCTCTCTAGAGATCGAACGATCGGCACTGTTGTGACCGCTTCGTTCGATCTAGGTCTGGCTGAATTAGGGGGAGTTTTTCCCCCATGAATAGTTACAGACCTTGTCTCTTGTGAGGGTCGTTCCTCAAGACGATCTCGGACTAGAGAGAGTCTTCGCGGGGTTGGGATCGGAGAAGGTCGGGTATCTGAGATTCGGCTGGCTAGGGTGTCCAGACTTTGTTGTAGGACAGAGGACTGCTCACGTTGAGCGGACAGGATGGTGGTCAGGACTGTCTCGGATTGTCTCTGCTGGGCTGAGAGTACTGAGGATAGGAGGGCCTCGGACTGTTGTCGTTGCGCCTCCCGTTCTTCTCGTTGAGTCTCTCTCTGTTCCCTAATCATGATTTGAAAAAGCTCCATCTGGAAAGCCATCGGGTCTTGCGGAGGAGATTGGATGGTGGGTTGGGTAGTCGGGATAGGAGATGCGGTTTCAGCCGCAGTCGAAGTAGATTCTGTAGCCCGAGTCTGACGCGTATTAGGCATCTTGAGTCTAGTTTACTTTTCTTAATCACCCAGAAGTCGCGCTCCTGACACCAAATGTTACGGAACGGGGGTCTAAGAGGTCCGTAAATTAATTGAGGGGTTCTCTAGGTGAATAAACAAGAGTAAATAGACAATAAATGGAGTTTGGAGATATTTGGATAAAGGTTTGGGTTGTATTTAGAATACGTCTGTTCAGTTTAAGGTCTCGAACAAGACTGTTATTTACAATAAACGTCGTGATTAGTAACAGTGAACAAGGAAATGATGTTAACATCTTTTATTTAAGATGACTACTAGAGCGTGTGAATTATATATGTGAGGGGTGTATCACTTTCGTCACAATATCTTCGAATTTCCTCATTCTAAGAGATAATTCCAAAGGATCTTTTTTTGCAGATGAAAAAATTTGCGACAAATAATTTCTCTTGATACTTTCCTTCCTGAAATTAGTCATTGTCAAAATATTTCCACGATTAACTAAGTGTGAAAAATTCATATGTCGCCTTTTACCACATCACTACTATATTCGTTATTTAGATTAAAGTTTTCTCTTCCATAATCACTTTTTAGCAATTTATCACGGCGAGGAATTATGTGTACTCATTCCTACAAATATTGAACAATCACATGGAACTGAAATGAGGAATTATGCAAACGAGTTTTCTTGGTTAAGTTTTGTAATGTTATATTTTTTTCTGATTTCAGGGCAAATAATAATAATGGGGGGACGAATACCAAGAGTCAGCAAAGAGGAGGCTATTAAATTAATAGAAAAATACATCGGTCATTTTACAACAAATGATTTCCCTCCCTTTGGAGACCGAGTATGGAAAGATATGAGCAATAAACTTCGTAGCCCATGGGGGCCTCGAACAGTCTACAATTATGTCAGAGAGAATAAACGAGGAGACCTCGCAGAAGCTAGGAATAATCAACAAATTTCAGTGTGTCCTTTAAAACGTAAACATGTCCTTGTTGACGATGTCTCCGATGGGGAGAATGAGGAATCACGCGATGTGGATGACGATGAAGAATGGATGCCCGAAGAGGAAGTAAAAAATTATAATTTGGAGATGTTTGACTCGTTACCTACGCCAGATGAATGGGCTAAGATACGGCCCGCCGAAAAGGCTAAAGACCGATTGAAAGGTAAAGCATGGGCTCCAGTTCCCGCAAACGCAATAAAAAAACGATACAATTTTGAATGTGCTTTTTTGGCTAAAGCGTCTCACCTCTCCGCAAATTTTAATCCAGAAACACATCAATACTCCCTGAAAGTTCAAGCTTATTGCGCAGATACAAAAGACTGTAAAAATATACTAGTAGGTATAGCAGAAAGTAAACCTACTGAAAATGGTTTAAAACTGACAATACACACTGTTGATACTCGTTCAAATTATTATAGGCCTGTGATACGTCCTCTTAACGAAACTGAGAGGAATGAGGCAAAAGCTATATTATTAAGACGGAAGGCGGCTAATTACAGGAACGAACAGTTGAGGGAAAAAATGCAGTTTGGAGAAAATGTTCCTTATGATATCCGAGAGAATCATATTTACAGACAAGCGAAGCCTGGTGAAAGCATCAGTGTTATCCAGCCTCTACAGAAAATTTCCACATCTCCACTTTACAAGGGCACCATTCACGACGTGGGAGCGCTCAGATTTTACATAATTTACTCTACTCTGGAACAAATTCTAGCCTACCAAGAGTATGTTCGTCTGGAGAAGAAAAAATCCGAAATCGCAATTGATGCCTCGGGTAAAATGGTACGTGCCTTTGAGATCTGCCCCGGAAAGAAGACGGGTCATATTTTTCTTTACACAATTACCATCAGGTACAGGGGTCGAACAATTTGTCTGTGTCAAGTGCTCACAGAGATTCAGACCCAGTAATTTATCGAATATTGGCTTAAATCATTCAAACGCCTTGGTGCTTCAGCTCCAGGCCGAGTTGTTCCTGACTATGAGCGGGCTATACCCATGTCCTGTTGCCTAGCATTTAATAACATGAGTTTTAAAGAGTACATAGATACTTGTCTTCAATAGGCCCTTTCTAAGGAGAAGAAGGAATCTCGACCAGCCAAAACCCTTATTCGTATCGATGTAGCGCACATCATGCATCTTGCAGCCTCCTGGAAATCCGTGAAAAGCGAAAGACACAAAACTGTTAAAGAGACTCGTCTCTATTGTGTAGCTCTGATGATAGATACACGAACTGTTGAACAGTTTGCGAGAGTTTTTGTTCTCACTAATGTAACTTCCCTACATCCTTTTAGTGATACTATCATTACCATTGATGGTGTGACATTGAAGCTCTCAGACGCCCCTACACCAGCTGGAAGATGCTATTGGAAATCGAAAAGCAACCATTAAGAGTTTTGAAGAGTCGATGAGTTCTTATGAAGAACACACAGTGGGTGAACAAATTTCAGAGTTTGAAGAGGATGAAAATGACACTTTCACATACAAGTTCATCAAAATATTGATAAATAAGGCTAAAACTTTTCCATCGGATATCGAAGGCACAACGGTGAATGGTTTTTATAATGAAGAGTTCGCCACGGCTTTGGAGAGAATGGGTAAAGAGTTTCCTGCGTGGACTGGAGTGACCGAGCCTAATTCCTATGAGCATGCTTCTACTGCCCACCAAAAGGGTTATTTTGCTAACTTGCGAGCTGAAATATCAGAGTGCGTAAAATTACCCTGCGCAATTGATTGATTTGTAATTGCACATTTGAAAAGTCTCAAAAGTGGGAGTAATCAGATTTCTGCGGATCTCAAGCATGACAATCACGAACGAGCTGCTCATTCCCCTCCTATCTAGGTTGAAGAACCCAACGAAATGTCATCGAGTGATGCAACAATCTCTCGGGCACCTCTGGAAAAAGTCAACTTAGCTGATGATTCTGATTTAAAATCATATGAACACTGGGGTGGACACAAGAATCAAGGTTTTTTTTTCGTGTTGAGAGTGAAAGCTCTGAGGACGAGAATCCCAGAGAAGAGAAGAATATCGAAGCTTCGAACTGCCAACCTCGAAAATCTTCACGGAGCAAGGTTCTTTCAGCTGACTCTAATGATAATTGCCAATTGTATGGTAAAGAGGGAGACTTTGTATGTGTCAAATATGAGAGCCGTCGACTAGTTATGGAAGACATAGTAAAAGCTGAGGAGACTGAAGGTCTACACCTTTCATGAAACGAGGTCTATAGAGCCGATGACCCAGGCCCCCAATCGTTTGAATCAGCGAACAAAAAGGATATTATGGATAAACGACTTCACAATCCGACGCCAGCAGTTGATCTGGAGCACCATGATCCAATTGGAGATTCGGCTGCTTACTGTGAAGGAATGGAAAGTAATGAAAATGATAATCTTATGAAAATAGCCACAGGATCTTCTACTAATGATTTCGAGGATAAAGTCAAGCTTACTCCACATGAAATCAAGTCCCTAGAAGCCGGATGTTTAAACTCACCTTGTTCTCATTCAATTTTTACAAGCTCCCCTCTGGTAGATCATTCATATGCCGCACGAGTCAAACCTGATGATCATACATTATTGGAAGATATGATAATTTTATGTAAGGATGTGACTCCAGAAATAGGCCTGGAAGCTCGATCCATGGATCCCAAATCCAAACGAAATTTCAGTCCGCGATCATCTCATACAGTTGATGAGCAGAGTATCGTTACGATTATCGATAACATCAAAGCTCCTGCACTTCATCCTGCACAGAGTGACAATATCATTGACAGTAAGACTCTAAACTCATTTGCTCAGACTCAAGAATGTGAGAGGCAAATGAAACAGATGAATCTCCAAAAATGTGGCCAGAAGCAAAAACTAAAGGGCGGCAAGGATAAAATAAGTAAACAACCAGGTACATTATTTCCAAGATCGTAGGGAACTCAGGATATTGAACCAGAGACTTACATCAAAGAAAAAAGGATTGTTGTTTACCAATGGTAACATATACACTAAAACAATTAAAATAAAATACATTGGGGAAAATAAAAATAGAATATTTGTGGGTTATCAAAATTGTAAGACATATGATGAAATTAATATAAAGCCATGTTATAACTGTGGCAGGTTCGGACACAGTGGAAATAAGTGCAGAAATGACAAGATATGTTTGAAATGTGCTGGCCCACATAACTCAATTCATTGCGATATTGCAGATCATTTGAGTTGTGTGAATTGCATTTATAGCAATAACAGATACGGAACAACTTATGATGTGAAACACGTGACAAATGATAGCCATAATTGTGCAGTGTTAAACAACAAGATAAAGACGTACACGACTACAATGGATTATCCTATTCCACCAAAGATACCTCGCTACGTCGGTAAATCGGTAATAGCTCCCATATCAAGAATTTTACAAAGCTCGTCAATTGCGGCGCTGACATCTATAAGCCCAAGTAGAAGCCAAGGTGACTCTCTATAAATTGCGACAACTATATTGCTGAGTACATAACAAGAGAAGAAGTTTGTCCAGACATACAAACTCTCAATAGCAAAATTAAAATATTTCATTCGCTAATAATGCATGTAAATATAAGAAGTCTGAACAAAAATTTTGAATTACTTGAAACACTTATTGAGAGTTTGTATATTAAACCTTATGTTATTGTTTGTTCGGAAACTTGGGAAATTGAGAATTACCAATTATATCAACTCAGAAATTACAGTATATATTACAATGAAAGTAGGATTAATAAGGCTGACGGTCTAGTCATATATATCCAAACCGATGTTGAACATCAAGTGAAAATCGAATTAATGAGCAAATTAAATATCTTAACGGTTGACATAATATTGGCAAACAATGCAAAATTAAAAATTTCAGCAATATACCGTGAGCGTCTGGTGAACCGGGTCAGTGAAACGACGATGGCGCTAGTTTTCTTGAAATTTAAAGGGAGAGCCAATACACTAAGAATATCCCTAGTTCAGTTGCGATTTCATATGTTTACTCCATGGTCCATGGAGGCGGCCATTGTATTTCGTTGACAGATATCAGGAGTGTTTTTAGGGTTATAGAGTATTGTAGAGTTGTACACGAGATAGTGAAAATACGTTATGAATGTTTTAGATCAAGACAATAGATCATCGAACTACAGCGTTTTGGTTAATCGTTAGTTATTGTAAACACATGTCTGGATATTCTAAAAATTCTACTGCAAATCTTTGTAACCTGTGAAACATAACCTCGAAAAACATTTCGATAGCTGTCTAACATATTTAATGGCGGTCCGCATCCACGCTTCGAAAGGCCTAGGGATATTTTCGGGATGTGAGTTAGTTCCCCCTATAAATTTCAAGAAAGCTAGCGCCATCGTCGTTTCACTGACTCGGTTCACCTGACGCTCACGGTATAGATCACACAATTTAGTAAAAGAAGTGTCCATCAAAGACTTGGAGTCATACCTAAGTATGCATAATAAAGTAGCTAACCATATCGTATTAGGACACTTTAATATAGATATTTCAACTCCTGAAAATATTGCACAAGAATTCTTAAATATAATGATTGAAAATGAATTTCTGCCATGCTTCTCTAGTGTGACTCGACCAGCTATTTTGAACTGTAATGAGGGAACCTGTATAGATAATATTTTTATCAAGTCATGGAATATTGATTACAAATCGTATAAATTAGAAGATTTATTTACTGATCACTATCCTCTTTTTGTAAGCATAAATAGTAATGTAACGAGAAATGATAATACCAAAGACAACACATATTTAGATCTCAAAGTATTGAAAAATTTATCTAAAAAGACTAATTGGAATAAAATCTTAGAAATTACAGATCCTAATATAGCAATGAATGAATTATTATTTGAAATTCAAAAATTAATGAGGGAATCTACTCGAAAAATGATAAATAAAATAAGGAACAGACCTAGAAGGAAATGGATTACTACTGCAATAATGAATTCATGTATAACCAAAGAAACGCTATATATAACATATGGAAAAAAGATCCTACTAATCAAATACTTAAGAAGGAATACAATGACTGCAACAAAATTTTGAGTAAAGTAATATAGCAAGCCAAAAGAAATTTTGACAGTCAATATGCTAGTAAATTATTTGATAAACCCAAACAATTATGGAATTTTATAAAAGAAAAAATTGGTAGTAACAAACAAAAGAGGCTAAATGACATAGATTATATAATTGATGACAATAATGGTGAGATTAAAAATGAATTAGATATAGCAAATGCAATGAATACTTACTTTTGTGATATAGGTCAGAAACTAAGTAAAGGTATAACAAATTGCAAAATGTCAGGTATTTATACGCGAAACAACACTGAAACGATGTATTTAAATCCTACTAATGAAAATGAAATCTTGAAAGCAGTACTTTTGTTGAAAGATAGAAAAGGAGGTGTCGACGGTATAAAAGCAACAACGATAAAAGCTATTGTGGAAGAACTGAAATCACTTTTGACACATATATTCAATCTATGCATTGAAATTCCCATATGGCCTGACGCATTAAAAGTTGCAGAAGTCATTCCAATTTTTAAAAGTGGTGATAAGCATTTTGCCAAGAACTACAGGCCAATTTCGTTGATCTCTAATATAGCTAAAATATTTGAACGTATCTTACATAATAGAATACTGAATTTTATAACAAAATGTGATATTTTAGCCCATAATCAGTATGGCTTTGTAAGAAATAAAGGAACATCAAATGCCATAGAGCATATATCAAATATTATATACAATAATTTGGATGACAGTATACCTACAATTGTTACATTCTTAGACCTTGCCAAAGCTTTTGACACTGTCAATCGTTCGAAGTTGTTGGAAAAACTAGAAGGATATGGAATTAGAGGAATAGCTAATAACCTAATTAGAAGTTATTCAACTAATAGAAAACAACAGGTTAAAATAAATATTTGTCTAAGTAACAAAATGAATGTTAAGACTGGTGTACCTCGAGGAACTATTTTGGGTCCATTTTTTTTTTTTTTTTTTTTCTTTTTTGATTTATGTCAATGAGTTATTAACAAATTTTGAAAGGAAAAAAATAATATCGTATGCGAATGACACTGTTGTCATAGCTACTGGAGATACTTGGTTGAGTGCACAAAATAAAATGAATAAGTTGTTAGATACGATAGCTACTTGGCTAGCTGAAAACAAACTCTCGTTAAATATAACCAAAACTGTATTCATTACATTTGGTAGCTATTGCAATAGTGTCCCGAAAGAGATTGATATACAGATAAATAACATCAATATCAAGCGAGAATGAAGTTGTAAATATTTAGGTTTAATTTTTGATTACAATATGAAATGGAATAGACATATTGAATATTTAATATCGAAAACCAAATATCTTTTATTTGTATTCTCGAAAATCTCAAAGATATTAAATACAAAAACTCTCCTAATGATTTAGTATGCAATATTCAACAATCTAATAATATATGGTATTATTGCCTGGGGTGGAGCTTATAAAAACAGTCTACAATTAATAATGAATATACAAAATAGAATAATCAAAATAATAAATAAAAACCATGATATTGATACAAAAAAAAATGCCATTGAATATTAACCAACTCTTTACTATGGAGTGTATCATGTTTCATTATTGTAATTTACGAAATAAATTTGAAAGTTCAGTTAGTATTACAAGAAAAATGGAACTACCTTTACCAAAACGAAAAAAAAGTGGAAGCTCTAAAAATAGCATTGTAGTTGCATAAAAGAATTTCAATAAATTGCCAAATAATTTGAAGGTCTTAAAATTAAGTAACTGTAATATTAAGAAAAAAATTAAAGATTGGGTGAGGAAACACATAAACTAGGAAGAATATTTTGGGAATTATAAAGGAAGAATGTCCATAAATGCGTGTTGAAATCATGTACAAATCTAGTTTTAACAAATATAATATATTTTTGTTATTTTTGTCTGTTTTGTTTATATAATGCCAAGCCTATGTACAGGTAACTTATAATTACCTCTTTAGGAGTATTTTTATGTGTATGTTCTATACTACTACATATGTACTTTTCTGGTTAAATAAATAAAATAGAAATGTAAACACCTGTGGTTTGGATTCCATTCTTCATGTTTTACAATTTTGTGCGATATATTATCCGATATATGAAGCTTGTATGTTAAAGTCAAGTAGTGAAACTTTGAAAATTTTAATCCGTTTTATGAACGAAGGACTAACGACAAACATCCAGCTGGAACGACTCAAACTCCTTAATAAAGTATATGACATCAAAGAGCCAGACATACCACTATATCCGTATTACTTAGATGCAGTAGACTCTGTTAAAATAATCTAGAAAAAATTTATGGAAGATGAGCCGAGTGCATACAGAAATTTTATATGTACTAATCCAGCCTGTGTTGATGTTCCGACGAAAGCCTACCTCATTAACGTCAATGAGCGAATTCTACGGAAAGAGCGATATATAGAGCCTTGGAGAAGGCTCTTCTATATAATAAAACTCTGTACAAGGTGACCTGTAAAAGACCAGAATGTCGTGAGAAAGGCATAGCTGACGAAGAGGAAACCACATTGAACGTTCTCATCTGCATAAATTTAGATGTACGAGAAAGTAAGAACAAAACGAAAACAATCGAAGGCCAGTTGGATCATTTCCCCTTTTTTCTTGAATTGGGGGAGACATATCGGTAGGTTTGTTTTTGCAAAGCTGAAATTTGATAAACGTTGACAAATGAATTATGATCGCAACAATATTGAATTTTCAGACTTGTCGGCATCGTTCAACATGAGCCATCCGTTTCAAACCAGGACTCGAGTAGATTTACACAGCAACGCGACTCAGGACACTTTACAGCTTATTGCCTTCGAGATTCGGGGTCTTGGATACATTGCGATGATATGAAGGACAAAATAAACTACAATATTAAAGCAACTGATGTCGTAAAGCCTCATCTTGCAATGTTCGTCATCAAGCAATGAAAGAACTCATTTCAAAGTGGGGTATCGTACCAATAGTTTGTGTAGCACGTTAAGTGACACCTGAGAGAGATACTCAGTGCAAATAGCAGTGGCAGTGGGAAAGCTAGCTACTTAATTGTCTGAATGACAGTGGTGCACAACGGATTCATCCGTGTAGGCATCATTTTTATGAGTTTTGTATTCAGGGATACGAAAAATTAGAGAGAAATAGTCCATTTATTTTTATACTGGGTCCACATTGATTAATTAGTTTCTAAAATCTAGTCTTCTTATTTGCCAAAAAATGATACAAAACTGAATTTCGTTACTCAATATTAACGTTGACTGTGATAAATAGTGTAAAAAAATTCTTATTAAGTTAGAGCTTATCCCTGTTTAGTGCATAGAGGTGATATGACATATACGCACAGAATAATAACATGCACAGAGGAGTAGTTAAAGCATTTTAATCGAAGCAAAATTAAAACACGATATTTCTGTATACTGTGGACCAGAAAGCCACAGACTCTGCTCAAACTTTCGAAGAAAGACTTAATATATACGTTGACTTTAACACTCAATCACTTTATCTATCTTTCCTTCTTTCTTTTTTTTGTGTAAGGATCAAGTCACTTAGATGTACTTCGATCAAAGTTATTTTTTCATATTTTCTATTGGTGTTACATTTTATAGAAATCTGTGCTGAGCAAACAAGTTGAATAAGGCGCCAGTTTCACACAAAAGGCACTAGTTATAATTAGCCTCACTAAGTGTCGCTATTGTATCATAGCGACACCAAGAATCCGCCTTCTTGCCGATGGATCGTGGAGCAAGGCGGTCGTAAATACGGAGCTCCGCAGAATTTACTAAAAAAAAAGAACCACATAAGTATCACCCGCACTATTTATTAGACTCCCGACCATTCGGTCAAGATAGCTTTTTATATTTTCTCGTGTCATTTGTATTATAAATATAGTCTGGATTTTATATCATTATATGTTTCGTGTTTGATGTAAATTTCATACGGTCACATGTGTTGTCTCACTCGCCATTAGTGACCGTATTATTTCTTTTGATAACATAAATGTTCTCACATTTATTATAGAGTGACGTGTCGTCTCATATTGTCTTTAGTCATTTAAGTGTCAAAGGCCTCAACTTTTGTAAAATAATTAGCCATATGCTAACATTCATTCGACGACATTTTTAATGCTCACCAAGACCTGTCTCTACATAATAACAACTACTGTTCATGTCGTTCGAATCAAATTCTAAAATTTATAAATCTTGTAAGCAAACTGTTGAAGTTGTTTGCAACTCTACTCAGATCTCACAAAAAAAAGAATAAATCGTAACTTTTACTTTATATCTGTGTAAATTATTCTTTGCACTATCGTTCCCAACCACCTTGAATCCTTATTTGTATCTGTGAGTAGTGGTTTCACACCTTTTAGGTTTCAAATCATTACAACTGGCGCCCGAACCGCGGACAAACAACTTCAACAGATGTATGTTAGATTAGTGTATAATGTAAGTTTAACCTTTGACTAATGAGTTTAATGTATTCCCCTGTAAATACTAGATCCAAAGCCAAAGATTCACCTTCTGTACACCCGTACCGGCAACTGGAGGATAATAGAATCAAAGACAAAAAATCTGCTAAGATGGCGGAGGAACAGGAACGTATCAGAACAGAAAGAGCCAGGCTCCAGGCAGAAAAAATAGAGTTGGAAACACTTCGTGCCGAATTAGAAAGACTGCGTGCTGAAACACAACGTGTAGCCAACGATGACAGAGACGTACAAAATCAAGATCAGTCTGACATAGGTAGACAATTGGTGAGTGAACTGGTTAATAATTTGCAAAATTTAAATATAGAGGTTACGATGCCGAAATTTAGTGATACTGAAAAGCATCACCCAAAGCAATTTTTAGAAGAACTAAATAGATATTTTAATTTAAAAAGGGTTGGTGGAGTTCAAAAAATTTTGTGTTTAGAGAACGTTCTAGATGGAACGTCGAAATTATGGTACGATGCTGTAAAAGATAGAATTAATACATATGAGGATTTCCAGACCGAATTTCTTAGGAAGTCTTTTTCTGTACCGATACAAGTTAGGCTAAAAACCATATGGTCATCGCGAAAATATAGAAATACGGAAGGCACCATGCAAAACTTTTTTCTTAGGCAAGTCAAAGAGGCTAGATATTTCACTCCAAAATTAGATCAGTATGAAATAAATTATAAAATTGTTGAACAACTGCCTATCTACGTACTTAACGCCGTAACGGCTGTAGATTTTTCAAATACAGACAAGGTCATTGAAGCAATATCTCACTTGGATACAGTGCAGCAAGTTAGAAATATGGAGAAGCATAGCCAAAATCATAATAGAAATCAACAGTCAGCTAATGTTAGAGAGGTGGCATATCAGAGTCAACACGGTAATGGATACAGCAATAATAGACAACACAGTTCAAATAATCACCAGTTTAATACACATACATACTATCCAAACACCCAAGCTTTTACACTGCCTAATACTAGTTTTCCCCCATCACCAATACAGTATTATCAAAATAGGAATCCTCACAATTATAGTAACGATCGACCTTTAAACTGGTAAGTAGCGTGATGAATCTTGGTCTGACATCATGCTACAATCCCTATGATTTTATAGAGGACCTATGCGAAGAAATAATAGATATTCATGACACTCAGAAGATAGATGAAAATGAAAGCATTCCGACATCACCGCACATATCCTTGACTGTAAACAACATACCAGTAATAGCTTTAATAGATACTGGAAGCCAAATTACGTGTATTTCGGAACTGTTATATAGGGAACCAGCTCAAAAGAACAACTTGAATGAACTGCCGGTATCAAATGTAGTAGTGCTCCCCGCATTCGGTAAAAAATTCATATCAGTAAAACGGCAGGTTCTCCTTGAGACATATGTTGATGCAAAAAAGATCACCCATGCGTTTTTAGTCATTCCAGGGCTTTCGAAAGAAATAATACTAGGTAACGATTGGCTATATCACACAAAATCCGTAATAGATTATCAAGGTAGAACTATAGCAGTAAATGGATCTCAGCTTTGCGATGAGGCAGTATCGTTCAGTCGTGGTTCAACAGAAAAATTAAAATCTGTCCAAATTGATCATCTGACTTATGTAAAAATAATAGGGTGTCTGCAGACCGAAGGTCGAAACTCACAGAACGATCACTCAGTGACCGAATTTGAAAACGCTAATGATGATGATTCTTATGTTAACGAATCTGATGCAATTGATAATATAGATGTTATAAATGAAAATTCTATTGAGTTACACAAAAATGTTGCAAATAATAATGATATAAATGAAAATATTATGAATGAAACGGTTATAAATGAAAATTCTATTGAGTTACACAAAAACGTTGCAAATAATAATGATATAAATGAAAATATTATGAATGAAATTGTTATAAATGAAAATTCTATTGAGGTACATAAAAATGTTGCAAATAATAACGATATAAATGAGTATTTGGAGAATTTACCTGATGACGTTATAAATGAAAGTATTATAGATGATGATGAGAATGTTATAATTGAAAATAATGTACATGAAATAGTTAATAGTAATGAGGCCTCACGAGTAGATATAAATATCAGTGAAACTCAGGCAATTGCACTCAGCGATAATTATAGAGAAATTTCTGAAGCCGAAGATAATTTGCTAAATAAAATACCGTGTATGTACATTGATGGACAAGACGAAAATTTCTTTGTCGAGGCACGAATGGTCACGAGTAATCTAACGACGCTTTCCGAATCGCAAAAGCAACTGGTTTTCAATTCTTTAATGAAATATCGCAGAGTTTTTTCAAATAAAGCAGGATGTACAACAATATACGAACATAAAATCACCCCATTAAAGGCAAGGCCCGTAGTCAGAAAATCTTATCCAATCCCATTAACATTACGCCCACAAGTTGATGCAGAAATAGAAGAGATGTTGAAACAAGGAATTATAGAAAGATCAGTCAGTCAATACTGTAATCCGTTACGAATTGTCAAAAAGAAAGATGGAAAAATCAGAATTTGTTTAGACGCTAGATTTATCAATGAAGTAATAGAAGGCAACAACGAAGCACCACCGTTGATTAGTGAACTTCTACAAAAATATGACGGCGTAAAATTCATGTCATCGTCAGACCTAACCCAAGGTTACTGGCAAATACCGCTGAGTCCAGAATCTAGACAATATACCGCATTCCTTCATGGATCATCGCTGTACCAATTTCGTCGAGTCCCATTCGGACTTAAAACTGCATCGAGCGCGTTCATTAGGGCATTGAATTTAGCTTTAGGGACGCAATATTCTGATTTTTTAACATGCTACATTGACGATTTGTTAATCACTTCAAAAACATTTGAGGAACATCTCGAACATATAGAAATAGTTTTTTCTCGTCTATTACAACACAATTTTACATTACGATTGGATAAATCCTTATTTTGTAGACAGTCGGTTCCCTTTTTGGGATTTATTCTAACACCAAATGGAGTAACACCGGATCCTAATAAATTAAAAGCCATTCAAGATTTTCCCACCCCTCGTAACAAGAAACAACTGCAGCAATTCCTAGGGGTATGCGGATACTATAGACAATTTAGTATTAAACATTCAAATTACATACATCCATTTAGAAACCTATTACAAACTAATAATGAATGGAAATGGAGTACCGAACATACAGCCGCGTTCAATAATATCAAAGGTAATTTTTTAAAGTGCGTCACTCTACATCATTTTATACCCGGTGAAACGTTCAAAGTACAAACTGATGTCAGTGATCTCGGCATTAGCGGACTGTTGTATCAAATTGATCGAAAAGGTGAGCACAGACTGATTAGCTTAGTAAGTCGATGTTTGACGACCACAGAAGCAAAGTATAGTACAACTGAGAAAGAGTTGCTCGCCATAGTGTACTCAATTGTTAAATTTAGAGTGTTTCTCTAAGGAAATCGTTTCGAAATTATCACAGATCATAAGGCTTTAACTTTTCTAAACAATAGTAACTTCCACAATGCAAGGTTGACTAGATGGAGTATATTATTGCAAGAATATGATTTTACCATAAAACATTGTAAGGGAAAGGATAATCTAGTTGCAGATTTTTTTAGTCGTAATCCACCAGGGAAAAACAGCGAGATAGAGCCAAACAAACTGGTAATAAATAGCTCAGAACCAAACATTCAAACATTACACGAAGAGGTACATGATGATCCAATTGATAAAATACGGCTCATAACACTAGATCCATTATTGACTGGTGAATTCAAACGGTTAAAGTCCTTACAAAGCCAAGACTTGACAATCAATAAAAAAATTTTAGAATGTAGAGAGAATACGGCAAATGAGTACTATACTATCCACGATGAGATATTGTTTCAGCGAACCAAGGCGAACAAAAAATGGCGCATTGTTGTACCAATGGTTTTAACATACCAACTAATCGAGACAGTACATAATAGAATAGGACACCCCGGAGTATATAAAACTAGCAAATACCTATCACATTATTATATCTGGAAAAACATGAATAAACAAATAAAGAAACAAGTAACATCATGTGACCTATGTCAAAGGGTGAAATATCTACCCTATAGTATGGAGGGAGAATATCAAATGGTAAAGTCGAATCAACCAAACGAGCTGATCACAATAGATTTCTATGGGCCACTCCCAACTTCAATTGGCGGGGTACAGTATATTTTAGTCGTGTTAGATGCATTTACCAAGTATGTCAGTCTTTATCCAATGAAGAAGGCAAACACTCAAAATAGCTTAAAGAAAATTATTGACTGCCATATACCAAAGTTTGGAAAGCCCGAGAGGATATTAAGCGACAATGGTACGCAATTTACAGCTCATAATTGGAAAAATAGACTAGAGAAAGAAGGAATTAAAGTACACTATTCATCCATCAGGCATCCCCAATCTAATCCAACCGAACGCGTTATGAGGGAGTTAGGCAGGTTGTTTCGAACGTTATGCGCCGATAAACACACCAAGTGGGCGAAATATATCAGAAATATAGAGGAATGCATGAATCAGACAACGCATTGTAGTACAGAGTATACTCCCTATGAGCTTCAGTTTGGAAAATCGTCCAATGATAAGATTCAGGAACTAATTAAATTTCCACCGGGGCATGAGGAAACTCATGTAGCCAAATTATATAAAGCTGATGAAAATTTGAAAAAACATTTTCATAATCGAGTCAAAAATCAACGCACTAAGTCGACAGTATCGTTAGCAGAAAGAGATTTAGTATTGTTGAAAGTTCCGCATCAATCCAGCCTATTAAACAAAGTAACGCATAAGTTTTTTAAACTCTACCAAGGACCATATAAAATCTCAAGGGTAATTGGAAAAAATGCATACGAGTTAATAGATCCAAACCAGGGTTATGCAATAAAAGGTGTATATAATCGAACAAATTTGCGAAAATATTACCAGTCGACAAAACCAAGAATTGATACAGGAAACTGACGATGAAACATTCCTGGAAACCCAAAATCTTAGCAGATTTGCAAATTAGATAAAAATTAGTAAGTAAGCCAATAGACGGACCTCACGGGTCCAAAGACATAATATCAAAATGATATGATCTATAGACTAAGTATAAATAGCCAGTAGATAAACTAAACCATAAGTATATGTTTTACTGACCAGAAATCTCAACGGATTCGGTAAATAAGTGTAAACTAGTCAACGAGAAAGCCAATAGACTAATATAGTCCTAATATTGATAAATAATACTAGCGAATTGACACGAAAATAAGCAGACTAACTAATGAACACATATCACAGGCAAAGCACTTATGCCAACCAAATTTTGAAAATATAAGGGTAAATGGCGTCCCGTGTGATCGTAACAGACCCAACCGAACGCCAGGAGGATATTGTGCTGAGCAAACAAGTTGAATAAGGCGCCAGTTTCACACAAAAGGCACTAGTTATAATTAGCCTCACTAAGTGTCGCTATTGTATCATAGCGACACCAAGAATCCGCCTTCTTGCCGATGGATCGTGGAGCAAGGCGGTCGTAAATACGGAGCTCCGCAGAATTTACTAAAAAAAAAGAACCACATAAGTATCACCCGCACTATTTATTAGACTCCCGACCATTCGGTCAAGATAGCTTTTTATATTTTCTCGTGTCATTTGTATTATAAATATAGTCTGGATTTTATATCATTATATGTTTCGTGTTTGATGTAAATTTCATACGGTCACATGTGTTGTCTCACTCGCCATTAGTGACCGTATTATTTCTTTTGATAACATAAATGTTCTCACATTTATTATAGAGTGACGTGTCGTCTCGTATTGTCTTTAGTCATTTAAGTGTCAAAGGCCTCAACTTTTGTAAAATAATTAGCCATATGCTAACATTCATTCGACGACATTTTTAATGCTCACCAAGACCTGTCTCTACATAATAACAACTACTGTTGATGTCGTTCGAATCAAATTCTAAAATTTATAAATCTTGTAAGCAAACTGTTGAAGTTGTTTGCAACTCTACTCAGATCTCACAAAAAAAAGAATAAATCGTAACTTTTACTTTATATCTGTGTAAATTATTCTTTGCACTATCGTTCCCAACCACCTTGAATCCTTATTTGTATCTGTGAGTAGTGGTTTCACACCTTTTAGGTTTCAAATCATTACAAATCGTTCTACCGTTCGTTAAAATTGTTGACTATTTTCAAATTACAAATCTTCAAATCGAATCGAATAGTATGTAGGTGAGTAAACGAAATATATTTAATTTCTTAGACACTGGATGAAGCAATAATGATGAAAGATACTCAGATGACATTAATGGAGATAGCATAACAATTTTATATTTTTCACTAATCATTGAATGCTTTAGAAGAACTACTATGTTTTGATTGTATGGAAAAAAATACAACAATTAGTTACTAGATTCTAATGAGAGGGAGCTATTTATTCATACCGATTCTTCTTTTGTAATTCTACCAATGGTCTATTGCGTTACATTCACTATATCCCAGTTAGCACAAGATATTCTCATGATATTACTATATTCATACTCAATATCTACTGAATATACCCAATATTCTCAGAACATTTCTAGAATATTTCTGATAACACTATATATTCTGATAATATTCTGAAAATATTTCCTTATGAACCAAGGCGTAATTAAATAAATGTTTTACGCATATTTCGAGGATATTTCGAAAATATGCATAAAATACAGTCAGTACACTGAAAAAAATGCTATGCTAAAACGAACTATAAGGTACATAGTTGAAGCATCCATAGTCGGAAGACATAAATAATATAGTTTTGCTCACTATAAAACTGGAAAGTTGTATGATCGTTTCAACGTTAACAGTATCATAGAAATAAAGTAGTTAAAATAACTATAATCGTTTTTGATAGCGAAGACTATGTGATAGCGAAGACTATGAGTTTATCGCTGGCCTGACATATTACATACCGTTGGACATAACATATGTTGTGACTGTCATACAAACCCACAAAAATAGTGTTGCAGCCATTCAATCTACAAAAGTATTGAAATCAATGGACATTGCCAAGTACAATTAAATTTTCCCAATTAATTTCTGAATGTGACCTGATCCTACTTTTCGGTAGATATTTACATTTCGATGTACATAACGTACGTCACACGTAATAACATGCAATATACGCACTTATAATAGAAGATTAATAATGAAAAGTAAAATTAAGAAAAAGAAAAACCAAAAGAAAAAAAAATTTGGAGGTAGTGGTACTTGGCGGGCATTTTTGTAACAATTTAGACATCAGCCAAAAATGCCCGCCAAGTACCACTACCTCCAAATTTTTTTTTCTTTTGGTTTTTCTTTTTCTTAATTTTACTTTTCATTATTAATCTTCTATTATAAGTGCGTATATTGCATGTTATTACGTGTGACGTACGTTATGTACATCGAAATGTAAATATCTACCGAAAAGTAGGATCAGGTCACATTCAGAAATTAATTGGGAAAATTTAATTGTACTTAGCAATGTCCATTGATTTCAATACTTTTGTAGATTGAATGGCTGCAACACTATTTTTGTGGGTAATACTACATTAATGTACTTGGCGACAGGTTTTTGCACCAGAGGTGCTTTTTGGGGGGGATTTCATTACTTTTTGTACCATTTCCATTCGTACTAAATTTTGCACATGAGTTGCATAAATTATTTCCTCACTGTAAATGTGTAATTTACTACTTGTGTTCTATCACTATCTATTAGCTTATTCTTTCTTTTCGATATGCATGTATGTCTTATTTGTAAATGGGCTAGAAAAGTTGAGTCACAACAATAATAATCAATCGGTAGGATACTAGGACCCACTTTATGGGATATATTAACTTCTTCGATAAAAGAAGTCAATTGTGATACACTTACATTGCATTATAGATCATGAACTTGATTCTGTATCGATAAAATTCGCAAACAATATCTATAATAATGTCATATGGTTTTCGAGCCTTCAACGTTAACCCTGCGAGCAACCCTCCTCCTTTTTCATCCGGGCTTGGGACTGACAATGGCGGAATTACTTGCACACAGGGTTATAGTCGCTGCTCATTGTAACCTTTTTGAGTATCATTTATAAATTATAATATACCTATAATATATAGAATTTTTACTTTTACTGTGATTAGGTTTTAACTAATCATTTGTATAATGGGAGCGACCCCTCGAGAAATACATACATACATACATGAATAAATAAATAAATAAATAAATAAATAAATAAATAAATAAGTAAATAAATAAATAAATAAATAAGTTAATAAATAAATAAGTAAATTAATAAATAAATAAATGAATAAATAAATAAATTAATGAATAAATAATGGCTTACTGATTTTAGTTACTATAGTTACATTTGCTGTAAGAAGAATCCCCATAAAAAGCACCTCTGGTGCAAAAACCTTTCGCCTAGTTATATAAATGTGATAGTTATCCACAAAAAATACCCTCGTGCCAAACAAACATCATGCAATATTCCATACAAAAATTCCTTCCTCGTAAAAAAAAAGATCCGAAATCAGATGCTACTGCCTAGTATGTATGTACTACATCACATTGACTTTCTTTCGAATTGACAATTAGGCCTTCCATAACATGATATTGACAGCCTTCCTGTCTTGACACGTAGAACCATAGATATGACAATAGGCGGATGACACCTACATTGGTTCAAACAGAGAGAAAAAAAAAAAAAAATTGGAGGTAGTGGTACTAGGCGGGCCGAAATTTCGTATCACTATATTAAGATTATTGACATGGTTCAATTGCCATTTCCTCATACTTGTCTACAAAAGGCCCGCCTAGTACACCACTACCTCCAATTTTTTTTTTTTTTTTTTTCTCTCTGGGGGGGGGGGACACAATTATCACTACTTTTAGGGGGATATCACTACTTTTTGTAAAATTTGATTAACTATAATCATTCTCGTTCAGGATAAATTGCATAAATTGTCAACCACTCTCAATATGAAAGGCATATGTAGAACCGTAAAAAGTACCACGTGCTCATCTCAGAACTCCAAACTTTTCGTAGAATTCGATTAGTACTCATTCAATTATCAGTAGTAAAGTAATCATAGAATTCATTGTTTATAATGAACTGTATGAATTGTGTACCACTCCCTATTGTGTCCCCCCTATCTTATGAAGATATACCTATCTGTACTGAAAATTATCGTGTGCTGAATTATATAACATTACGACCAAGAATTGAATTAGCCTGAATTATCAGATTTGATACCGTATACTGTAGTTCTTAAAGATGAAGACGTTGTTATAGAATCACTGACGGCCCTTACTATAGTTATGAAAACTGTTATCAATTAATGATCCAATATGAGAAGTTGTGGGAAACATTATCCATTCACTCCCTATCACCTTTTTGGTAACAGACTGTCGAATCTCGCGCTGCACATTGAAAAACATTAAACTGATGCATGGCACGGCTCCGCACCGCAGAAGTGAAACTTTAATTCGATCTGGGTATATTCACATTTTTTTTCGTGTCATCGGCAAGGAACACCCTATATATTGACAAACAACAATTTTAGACAGTGCTTATATTCCAATTCAATCTGAGTGTATTTACAATTTTCTGTTCGTCATTGACAAGGAACGCCCTATATATGGACAAACAACAATTTTTTACAGTGCATTTGAGTCTAATTCAATCTGGATATATTTACAATTTTTCGTCCGTCATTAGCAAGGAACACCCTATATAGTGATAAATAACAATTCTATACAGTGTATTTCATTCCAATTTGATCTGGGTATATTCACAATCTTCTGTTCTTCAGTGCCAAGAACGCGCTATACATGGATAAACAACAATTTTATACAGTGCATTTCAGTCCAATTCGATCTGGGTATACAATTTATAATTTTTTGTTCGTCATTGGCAAGGAACGCCCTATATATTGATAAATAACAATTTTATACAGTGTATTTCATTCCAATTCGGTCTGGGTATGTTTACAATTTGTCCGTCATTGGCAAGGAACGCCCTATTTATTGACAAAAACAATTTTATACAGTTCATTTTATCCCAATTCGATCTAGGTATATTTTCAATTTTTTTGTGTCATTGATCGTAGATTTATAAATATACCACAAATTTTGCTGTCGCAATTTCGTTACATCCAGATTCATTTCACGCCAACCGTACCATATGAAATTTCACATCAAAAGTTTTTTCATTTTTATATGCAATTGATTTTTGATCGCATATTGAAAACTGGCGGTATGCTAGCGAATAGAATACGCCAAGCAAAACGCCATCTGACGCCCGTACTTGGTAGGTCTCTTCTCTCTACGTAGCCTGGCGAAGGCATTCTATAATCTTTATACCCATAGGTTTAGTACCTCAGTGTGGCTGAAGAAGGTGAACAAAATTTTGTGACGAAAACGGGCATTCTAAAACGTTAAATAATTATATCTCAGCTCTCCGTTCATCGATTTCATTGTAATTAGGCTCAAATGAAAGCTTTTTTTGGCCACACCCTGCGATAAATATTACAATTCCGTATATATAGCGAGGTGGAAGAAATCAACAATTGTAAATTGCGGAATAGGACGTTTAGCTCCCGTTCGGGTATATAGACTCTGTTGAGTCTCGCGCGGTGCAGATTTTTTTTTATATAACTAGGCGCGAGACTCTACCGAGTCTCTTGATATGTATGCATCTTTAGCATTTTTGATCCAGTTCTGCTTCTTAACTTTGTGATCATCGACATGTAGCCAGGCCGAAGTGCCATCGCGTAGCATACAAGTATAATGGCCTTCTCGCACACTGAGACCATGATGGAATATTGCACTATTGACCTTGTATTTCTTGGTGCCAAATGAGGGTTTATTCGTAGGAACAGCTTTTATACTATAATTATTTATCTTTATAACCTGTCCATCACGTACGGAAGTTAATATGAGCTGTATAATTAAACAGCTACTTGTCGATGATACATCAGTTTTTATAATTATATTTTCTGACTTACAATTTTGGCAAGCAGATCCTTCGACGGTTTTCCAGCGTGAAAAATTTTGGTCAATTATCTCTGACAAACTAAGAGCTTTCTTGCCAGATAAGGGCAAAGGAATTAACAAAATGTAACCCGCTTCGGTTGTCGTATTGGTATAACCACAGTCCTTACAACAAACTGTTGAGGTTAACTCGTGTTCTACGATCTTCCGTAAATCATCGTATTTCCAAATTAGATTATTTAAAAATTCTGGAGCATCTAGCTGAATCTTTAACATGAACTGTTTACCCACATGTTTCCTAACGCGCAAAACACTTCCTACGGTCTTTGAGTTTTTGTAGCTATCAATCAACATTTTCATTACGTCGGTATTTTTTTGACTTAAAAGACTACTTCTCAGGGAACGACAGTGAATTATACACTGGATCGTAGCGTTAGCATAACATGAAACACCATCTGAGTTTTGAAAGCCTTTTATTTGCCACGTGTTATCACATGGTGCTTTTTCGATAGGTTCTTGACAAGCAGAGACAATTTTCGAAACAAACCAGTTACGGTCTTGTATTTTTCGTGCGCGTGTCGACGTGACAGTAATCGTCATAAGGTCCGGCCGATACTGTTTTCTCAATCTGTTGTACTCTACAATAGCAGAATTATCCGCTAATACAACATTAGGGTCGTAGTCAATCAAATGCAATCCGTCTAATGAAGTTACCCGTGAAAGAGCAACGTAGACTTGACCCCAAGAAAATACAGAATTGCCCGCATCAATCACGGCATTGTTCAAACATAGGCCCTGACTTTTGTGGATTGTAATTCCATAACTTAGGCAAATTGGAAACTGCTTGCGAATAACAAAAGCGCCTTCCATTGCTTCAAACTTCACGTTCACGCGATCTATATCGTGTTCGATCCCTGTCGCTAAAACAACCCTTATTGATTTTACGTCATCAGTATCAATGGCTCGGTATACCGATTTTATTTGACCAATTGTACCATTTACGAGACCTAAGGTAACATCGATATTGCGTCTGATCATTATTTTAGCACCAATCTTAACAACAATTATTTTGGCAAGACCTGCAGTTCGTGAACTATCTTCGTCATCATTGTTCAACATTTTTTGCACCTTATTCTTGAAATAAGGAGGACAGTCTACCGCGTCGTGAGCCACCAGTTGTATCTCGTCACTTTGTATTTCGCTCAACATAGCTTCATTAAGAACATCACACATCTGACAAGTGGGAAATAGACAGACAACGTCGGTAGATAAATTTTTTTATGTAATTACATAGTTCGCGTATCCGGTCACTGTAATGCGATGTTGTGAAAACGAGTTTCCTTGTTGCTAATATCTCTGTGTCCGAATCAGTAACAATTCCAAGGCGTATTCTAGATAGTATTTTGCGATACGATTGATCGTTTTTCTGCCTCATGTTAATCGTTAATTCGTCATAACTGAATAAATTAGCCCACAGATCAAAACTTCCCATTGAGCCTAGAAGTTTATCAGCTTTATCACTTGATAATTTCCTGAATGCGGGCTTTCCGTGAACAGGTGGAAGTTGTAACAAATCCCCGAAAAGGAGAATGTGCTTTTTACCAAACCAACCATCTTTACTATCGGTGGTATTGAATATTTCAGCTAATCTGAGATGTATGTACATAAGTGTCACATTGGAAATCATCGAGACTTCGTCGATGATAATGAGCACGACATTTCTAAGCTGTTCTCGTATGGTTTTCAAGGCAGCATCTGAAAGTTGTTTGTATTTAGGAGTGCGCCCGTGTTCAACAGGCAATTGAAATAGTCTATGAATTGTCAAACCGTTGATATTGAATGCTGCTATTCCAGTCGGTGCTGTTACAGCGGTGTCTTTGCCAGTATGCTGCTTAACCCACCACACGAGCGCTTCGATAAGATGACTCTTACCAGTTCCACCCTCTCCACTAACATAATGTCGGAGATTTTTATCGTTCGAGCTCACGGCATCCGTTGTTGTATGAAATACTCGTTTCTGATCGGCATTTAAATTGGCTATCTTTTGCTGACCATTCACTATATCAACCTTCTGGGCGGCGGCTTGAAATTCTTTCATTGCACCTTCAACTTCAAGAGGCTCACAACCTAATGGGACTGCATCCGAAGTATTGCTCTGTTGTGACCGAACTACTTCCGTCAATCATTGCTCAATTAACTCTTTGACTTCTTTTGTTTCGATTCTGGATGTAGCTGTTTCAATAGCCCATTGCAACCATACGGATACAAATGCGGGAAGCATAGCAGATCTAAACTTTTCTGCCGGTTATCTAATGGGACGTCATAGATTTTCAACATTTGATAAAGATCTGTTGCAGTTTGATTTGGCCTTTTTTCGTACATCGGATGTATAGTGAAATGTTCATAAAGTTCATCCGATTGTGAAACTTGAGTCAACAATTTTGCACACTCATTTGCATGTATATCATCACAACTTTCACGTTCCGTGGAAATATCTCCTTCACTATTCTCAATTTCAATGTCCGTGCTTTGTACTTGAAATTCAATCTCTTTTATATCGGCTATCAAATCGTCAGCTGACACTGGCAATTTGATTTCCGAATATTGTGGATTATTCGTTTTGAGCCATGCTAACGCGTTCCATACTTTCTTTATATCGACTAATTGTTCCCACACCAATTTTGATTTCGTTGGAATACCGCGAACTAATATGTATAGCTCGTGATCAAGATTAATTGGATCTGTCGCTGGACAAATTTTTTTCAAAGTTTCTTCCATAGGTAGAGGCAAATGAAACGTCCTACCTTTTACTTTTTGTACCAAATCTCGGTAAGGTAGATTCTTGTTTGCTACCGTAGACATTCTTTGAATAGTTTGAAATGCTTTAGCTCTCTGAATTAAAATGCGTTCGTAGTCGTTTAACGATGATATAATTTCAGGCACTGGTTCAGTGATGAGTTTGTTCAAAATGCACCTAGGTGGCATGATGTTTTGACGAAGTTTCGGAAGGCAATAGTTGCAAACGTATTCGCAATCATTACCTTCGAATTCTACATGCTGCATTAAATCCTTCCAAATTTTAGACGTTATTGGATTTCTAATTTTTTCGATGGTTGTAATATCTCTGTGGAAACAAAGTTTTTCGCACGAGACGCACACGCAATGGGGAGTATCTATTGAACGTTTTGTGAAAGCATGGAAAGCATTTTTATACTTGTCCATGATTTCTCTTTCATTCAAATTAATGCCAGTAACGAAACTATTGGCGATGTTATTAACTTTCTGCTGCACAAGTTGAGATATTTCTTGTAGTTTACCAAGATCGCCATCGTTCAAGGCTTTATCGATGATGGAAATTCTCATATAACAATTCATTAATTCGTATACGAGCCTCCGTACATACCGAACGGCTGGAAAATGTGCAGATAAAATTTGAACAGGTAAGAAGATTGACTTGCAAGTAGCATCATCCATGTAACAAATTTGGGAATGGCCTAGCTTCCCGGTTGTGTGTTTTGCTGTGCACTCCAATTGAACTATAAATTTATAGATATTTTTCAAGGTACACATGGATATAATAGTAAGAAATTGGATATATTTCTTCAGTAATACTGTATCCTTTGTCTTACACATATCGCTGCAAAGCCAACTCTTGTAAAGAGTCTTGTGATCAGTTTTCTTAATTCTATTCTTTGTTTCCATTAACGGCAAAATGTTAATAGCATGCCCCGCTGCATTATTAACAATTGGCTCTGAAAATTGTTCATTCTTGTACACAGTTTCCCAAAAGTACGGTTCGGCTGAGGCAATGTGTTTCGACGGACCACATAGAACTTTTAATCTATCCTCAATCCTATCATTGGAACATTCGGCAACCTGTGTTAGATAAACCTCTGCTTTTCTCTTGACAGCGTGTAAGTTTTTTCTCATAGAACTTATTTTTGAATCTCTATCGTGAATGCACCATTTGATAATCAACTCGGCTTTCATTCTTTTTTCAATTTCTGATCGCCCGTCAATTATTGGTGAAATCTTGTTTACATATATCTCTTTTGAGCGTAGCAATGTTATAGTGTTAGCAGTATGGATGCGTCCATACTTCATGATAATTTTTTTAGCTGCATTTTTCTTCTGCTTCACCGGCTCATCATCTTGCTTTTGTCTATATTGTCTACGTTTTTGATCGCATATATTTTTCCGGTTCAGGACGTAATTGATACGGGATTTTGCTCGCAGATTTTCAATATCCATTTTATAGTACTTATGCTTTCGTCTCCGTTCCTTATCAGCACTTAACAAATAGCGTCCTCGTGCTATAGCTTGCTGCTGGTTAGCATTCGAACGATAAGATTCGCACTTCTGAGTTCGCTGCTTTTTTACGTTTGAATGATAAGATTCGCGCTGCTGAAGTCGTTTCTTTTCACCGTTCAAAATATAAAGTTCGCGCTTCTGAGCTCGTTTCGTTTCAGCGTTCAAATGATAAAGTTCGCGCCTTCGAGCTCGTCGCTTCTCAGCATTCGTTTCTATATTGGATTTTGTTTTACTCGAAGTATGTATATATTTGTCTTCTTTCGATTTGTTGGGTTCCATTATTGTATCTGTATGTGTGACGAAAAGTCCCACTTTTGCTTCAACTAAACATTCACTCTTGTTCATTTGCGATGCAATATGATGAGTTAAGTGTTGATCCGCATTGATCCATGAATTGTGTCTGTTTTTGGGAGATTTTTGATGACCTGGGCTTACGGAGTCTATTCCAACAGACTTTCTAGAACTCAAACGTTGTGACAAATCTACAACACTTATATCGGTACTCAAATGTGACATCGCTTCATTTACTTGGTTTGCAGTGATTAAAGACTGTTTGCTCTGCGGTTCGTGAGACAACTTCCTTTTAGTTCGTTCAAAGGATGGTTGCGGTACACTTTCAGAAGATAACTGACGTTTACAAGAAACAAATTTTGTAACCATACTTCGCCTAATATTATTACATGGAAACTCATCAATTACGTTGTTTTCGAACAGTTTCAATAGATGTGTGCGCATGAGAGGAACATTATATGTTATTTGATCTGGTTTGCGTCCATTTATAAGTGATATTGCAAAAGCTATAGCAAACACTCCACAATCAGATAAATTTAGTTGCAATTGAACCGTTGGAAACTTCACAGGCTGCGTGTCGAACTGATATAATGGAAATAATTGTCTCAAAAACTTCTCGTAACATTTGTGGAGTTTTTTGGTATTCAATGAATCATATATAAAAATCGATTTTGTATCAAAATAGGCACATACCCAGTGATTTTCACCGTTATGCAATATTTGAACGTGTTTAACGTTAGGAAAAACTGGTACAATTGTGTCTAGCATTTGTAGTCGCCACGTCTCACGGGGTGAGAATTCTGAGCGGGTTTTTACGAGATAATTAAATTGTTCCATGTGCAGATCGGTCAACCACCCACCTAATTTAATAACATTTACAGATTCGTCGCTTAAAATTGGGCGAGCAATCCGGCGGTTATGCCGCCGTGATTGTTTATCAGCCACCACGGACACTGTATCTGTGCCTACATTACAAGCTTCTGTTCCAACCAAGTTTTCTACAATCGGCCGATTCTTCCGAATAGTCTCTATCGATTGCATTTCAGTATCAACCGTATCTACGAAGGAAACTACTTCTGCTATTTTACTGAATACCTTTCTATCGTGAACACGTGATATAGATTTTGTATAATTTTTTTCTGAATGTCTCAATTGTGGACAGCTTCTTTTTAGCGATTGTTGTTCAACAATTTCAGCCCATGTTTTTATTTCACTTTGTTGTGAATGTTGTTGTTGAATATTTTCGCAACACTTTTGATGCTTGCGAGGAGCAACATTTTTTTGAGTAACAATCTGTCGCGTTGTACTCATGCATGGAAAGTTCTCGATCTTATTATTTTCAAATATCTTTAACAGATGTGTTCGCATAAGCGAGGTATCATAGGTAATTTTGTCCGGCTTGTGTCCACTCATGAGCGATGTCGCAAAGGCAATAGCAAACACGCCACAGTCAAATGAGTTGGGTTGCCGTTGAACTGTGGGGAATTGTATGGGCTTCGTTTCAAATTGATAAAACGGAAATAATTTTCTCAAATATACTTCATGTCGTTTATGCAGCTTCTTGGTATTCAAAGAATCATATATAAATATCGATTCTGTATCGAAATAAGCGCATACCCAGTGTTGATCACTATCCGTATAACCGCTATGCAGTATTTGTACATGCTTTACAGTAGATGGTAGGGCTTTAATTGTATTTGGCAAGTCTACCCGCCACGTTTCTTGGGGTGCATATTCAGTATAATGTTTTACGAGTAACGCAAAATGATCCATATGATCATCATACAACCACTCATTATTTCTAATCATCTGCATGTATTTCTCCTGTAAAATTGGTAGCATGATGTTCAATATTTCTGAAAGATATACTTATTTATGTATTTTTTTCGATAAAACGCAAATCAGCGTCTTGCTATTATGGCGAACAGCAGTTTTTTTTTTCTTTAATTAAATAGCAAAATGGAATTCCTGGAGAGAAAACGAAAATCCTAGCCAGAAATAAGCAAAATAACGTAACGTAATCTGAAATAACCTAATCTAACCTAGTCTAACCTAATCTAATTCAATCTGACCTATCTCACTGTGGTGGGCGCATAAGCAGCCAGTGAAAATAATATGGCGCACAAGCAGCCAGTGAAAATTATAAGGCGCACAAGCAGCCAGTGAAAATTATACGGCGCACAGCTGCCTCGTTTTTTTGCTATAAGTAGCAAAATTTATCGGAATCCTAGATATGTATTTTCAACAAATCACCTAACGTATAAAATTCTAATTGAAACTATACTAATCTAACGTAACCTGAATTAATCAACCTATCTTCACTAATGGCAATATGAATTCACTACACACACAGCATTTGAGCAAACGTTAACGCGGTTTGAATATACCTACAAATGCTAGTGCAAAGCAAAACTCAATCCACTTCGAATCAAAGAAAACAAGACAGAACTCCGTGTGCAGTCTAACAGACAGGAAACGGCAATGAGCCACGGGACGGATATATGAGTCCCACCTCCCTAACTTTCCCCTCTGTAACTTTCCACGATTCGAACGAAAACTTAGAACCTAACTCTAGCGGCCGACCAGAGTACCGTGATCTACCCCGGGAGTTCTATAGATTCAAACTGCGTTGTGGCAACTAAACCTAACCTCATAATTATTTTCTATTTACTTCATGTAAACTCCACGTCATTTCTATTCAGCCGATGACTAAGGAAATGTCTTCCGCGTAATATAATACATTTAAATATGTTTTTTCGATCGTAATCAAATTTGTATCGAAACTGCCTTACAGAATAACATTATCAATAAAGTCAAAACCAGTTTATTAAAAAATTTTGCGTATTGTAATGATTCTTTTACTACACTGAGAGAAAAAGCCCCTCTTGAATTAACCATAAGTGCTAGGTCAAGATATTTTGAGTTACAGTCACCTTATGTATGGTACAGTTCAACATATATATGTGGTTATTGGCATGAATACAAATATAGTTACCAGAATAATGGTTGCAAATACCAATAGTTCAATTTGGTGAATGTGACCGTCAATTCATTGTTGTAACTACCATATTAATTATTTGTAACTACCATATTAATGGTGCGGGAACCATAAATATAGCTAACTAAATCATGTGCTGTCAGGCTGACTCATGGACTGAGTAGAAGTTGAATGTCTTCTAGTCTGATGTTATGTTAACCCAAACTCAAGTCGATCTCACCATATATTTGATACTGATCCGACCATTTCACTAATTGAATGTTACTATTTTATATTGTTAATACGACCTTTTATAGTGTTTAGCTAGTTTTTGTTGGAGCTACCATGTCAAAACGATATACGAAGCATTATTACCGATAAACAAACTATAATATATGAGGTTGGCTTATGAACTTACATCAAGTGAAATGTCCTCTTACCTGATGTTATGCCAACCCAAATCAAAGTAGATCTCACTATATATATGGTGATGACCTTACCATTTCAAAAATTTAACGTGACAATTTCATACTGTTAATCTAACCTCATGTAGCGTTTAACTAATTATTGTTGGAGCCACCATGTCAAATCGGTATATGAACCATAATTACGGAAAAACCAACTATGAGATATAAGGTTCACTTATGAACTTACGGCAAGTTGAATATCATTTTGCCTGATGTCATATTAACTCAAACCAAAGTCGATCTTACCATATATTTGGTGATGACCCTACCATCTTAGTGATGACACACGACAGTTTCATATTGTTAATGTGACCCCATGTAGTTTTTAACTAATTATTGTTGGAGCCACCATCTCATATCGGTATACAAATCATAAACTATAAGGTTGACTCAAAAAAAAAAAAAAATTGGAATTGCGTAAAAAAATCTATCATTATAGTCGCAAAACGTAGAGAAACTCAAAATAATTAGGTCGTATTTTTTCTTTTTCGTACAAAACAATAATTTCGAAAGTTACAGGCAATTGAATTTCAGTATTTTTGCTATAGATCATATATATCTTAGTATGGGTGACGTCACAATGTTATATATTTTTCAATGCGTTGTATAAATGCCAATTTTTGTTCCAATGAAAAAAAAAATATGATCAAATTATTTTTCCGTTAATTACTGAAATATATACAATAAAAAATTTCAGTTGTACACTCAATTTATTACACGATTTGTTTTGTAAATTTTCCAAGACATATAATTCGCGTGTTAAATCTTATATAAGATAAGACGAATCATCGGATATAATGTAAAACAAACTACATGGTAAAATGATACGGCTGGCTATATAATTTTTGATAGTATATCTGATGATTCGTGCTTATATATGATTTATGGTGTGATTCCTTTTATATATATATATATATATGTATATATATATATATATATATATATATATATATATATATATATATATATTTTACCAAATTTACAAGATAAATCATATATGATAAATATGTTAAATACGGAATTCTCTCATAAAATTATATGATTTAGCACATGAACATTTTCAGTAGGGATTTTAGTCCAACGCAATGAAAATTGGGTTGTCGTAACTGAATTGTCTATGGTAACCTCATGTTGATTTACTGGACAATTCTTCTCGAGTATAGGTAGTGCCTTCTATACCTACATCGTTTAAAAAAAAAAAAAAAAAAAAGATGTCGAAAGATACAGCTCGGAATTTTGAGTCTGTATTGAAATCAATTTTTATTCTGAAAAATGCAGGCTACAAAAACAAATCATTTATATAGCCATAAGTATAACAATAATATTAACGCTTGATTTCGAATCGCAAGCACAGCATAGCACTACTAGCGCAACCATGGGGCGCGGGTAGAGGCTTACATTTAGTCCAAATAACTACAACTGTTGCTACCCCATGGTTGCCACAAACGTGGTGCGGTAAGAACGTGTTTGAGCCGGCATCGCATACGCATTCAGTAACTACGCGTTACCGGAACTCCCTCAGATCGCGCGATTCATTGTAACGCTGAAATTCAATAAACATTCAATTGTTATAATAAAGTGCATAAAAATGGATTCAAGTACTGTTGAAGGTCTACTGCAGTCGTGGGGGCTTGCAGAATATATTGAAATTTTCACTGGTAAGTACATTTACATACTATAAAACGCTGTTATAAAAAAAGCAAATATGCATGCTTCGGATATGTGAATCTCGAACACGATGGTCTCTAAATTCTTAAACACATGTACTTCCGTCTCTACCGACTGCATGTATAAATAAATTATTTTTTGATGCTACAATTTGCCATTATCTTCTCCTTACCGGTTCGTGAGTTGAACTGACGAAGCATGCAGTATGGATGAGGTTGAAGTTCGTAACGTTAACGTAACAGAATATTCGTTGAAGAAATGTAATATTTCGTGATTCAAATGTTGTTAGAATTATAAAATATGCGAGATAAACATGTTTCCCACAATTTGAAGAATTAGGCATCGTTTTTGATCCATTTGAAACGTTCGAGCCTTGAATTTGAGAATTTTTGGCGAATATTTTGTTGCATTAACGTTACGAACTTCAACCTCATCAGTATGGTTAGTTCTACCATATTTTGGGTTTCATCTACCATGCTTGGATGTTCGATCTACCATACCATTAGTCCGATTTACCATACCATTAGTCCGATTTACCATACCATTAGTCCGATTTACCACATCACTAGTGCATGCCACCATGTAAATTTTTTTAGTGTCTCATCGATTCAATTACTCAACTCAACTTAATAACGTCCTTGTTGTGAAATATTTATGCAATCCCCCGTGATTCTACAGTGTGATTTGTCTCTTAGGAAACACAGGCTTCGAATTTTATAACTCTTTGGCCGTCATTTGGGAATGGCAAAACTGATCAATAAGCTTTCAGATTACATTGAACTCGATTACTTCTTTTTCTTTCCATTTTTAACTGACTATGTATAATAGTAGACGGAGGGTTAAGTTGGAAACATATTCCCAGAATAAATTTTTAAACAATTCACTTTTTTGTATATATATTTTGCTATATCTATTATTAGTCTCAACTTCTTTGTGCAGAGGAAGATATCAATGTTGACACACTCTTTTCTATGTCACTGGAAATCTTGAAGGAAATAATTCCAAAAGTAGGACCTAGATGCAGGTTCATAAAAAAAACGAGATGACTTCCTTCAACAAGTCATAGATTCCAAAATCATAGTAAGATGTTATTTTATATACTATGTACTTTTTAGCATTTTCTGGATTTGACCCAATTCGACTGATTTTATCGATGCATTACATTTTGTTTTCTATATAAATTATAATCTTGGCCAATTCAAGCAGGTTTTATTAGATTCGGATGCTTTTATGTACTGTATGGAATGAAATTAATATTTGATAACCTTCAAATTTGTGGGCTTCCTGCACTTACTGACACTTTTCTCTCCACCTATACCTATATTTCTATTTACAAAACTTACTTTCTTCACGATTTTACTTTTTCTCTCTTGTTTTGACCAGCTAGTGAAAACAAATATAATTGTAACTGTATATTTCCGAAGTTTCAAATCTTGGTTGAACAGATTTTGAGGTCATCTCTAGACTTGATTTAAGTTGAATGAGAAATATGAATATTCTGATTTTTTTGTCGGCATTGCATTAGATTGATGAGGGCGATTTACTGGAAAAAAATTCACCCATTCCCGCATCGTTAGCCGATGATTTGAACGTACCCCAAGCTCCATCGCAACTCCTACCTATAAGTATAGACACCGATACACCCAGAAAATCAGAAAAACCAAACCCAACACAAAGAAATAGCAATGATGGACAGGTACATACAAAAATATCTATGAACATTTTCCTGTAGAAATAAAAATTCTCTAAATGTTTCTAACTCTGTTTCAATATTTTCTGTCAATCTTCTCTATAATTTCTCAAAATAACATATTCTGATAAGCTATGTGCACAAGAAAAGAGAAATTTTCCAATTTCTCATGCACATACAAGGCAGTATGTCATTCAAGTATTCTTTTCTTTCATGTTATTTGCTACAGAAGTTGATAAAACTACTCGAGCAATCCAGTACAGGACGGACTATACTATCCCGAATCAGGCTGTCAAACAATGATAAAAAAAAACTATGTCATCTGATAATAGATAATCTCCTTGCAAAATCATTAAAGTAGGTGCCTATAGATAGTGTTTTTTCATTAACGGTAACGTCCTACATGCGATATAAGAATGCAAATACAAAATGTTTATCATCAGTTTACTACTAAATAATACTTGTGTGTGATTCAAAGCTCAAACCTATAGCCCAATTTTTCAAGTAATTTCGTTTCTCGGATTTCTCGACAAAACATCATATGTGTATTACCTATTTGTATGCATGAAACGACTAGAAATTTTGTTTTAGATTATGTACATTTTTACCACAGCTCCATTAACTATTTGTATTTATATTAAAAAATCACTAGCGAAGAATTCCGTTCATGGACAGAAGAAATCACTTCTCTATACAAAACAGAGACACCTGAAATCTATTACAATCCAAGTTGTGGCCGAGAAAAGAGGCTTTCCACTGGAAAACTGTGGGATAAGTACACAAATTTACGAAAATACGTGAAGAACAACAAGGAGAATAAGATTCCCAAAGGTGATGGAGCTGTGGTTTCAGTTAAAGAATCCGCAGTCTTGACCAAACTACGTAACATCTCACCAGATGACTCTCAACTGTTACAATATTGGAAGAATACCTTCAACATACGTGAGAGGGGAGATTCTATTGAAGAATATTATGACAACTACCCGGTATTGAAAGCACCAATCGGAGCGGAGTTGGTAAATACTAACTAGAATGTTTGAATTGTTTCTATTAACCTCATATATATTTTCTAATTTCTTCTCTATTTACATTATTTAAAGTTGGAAACAGACTTCAAATTAGTCACCAAAACTGATGAAGACAGTTTTTTGAAGACCTGGCCAGATGTTGCTGACCGAATTGTCCAGTATGCTATTGAAAAGAAACTATGCGATAGCCTTTGCAATCAGGCTCAAGGTAATTTAATTTTCATTTCTAATGTAAGAATATTGTTGAGTTATGTCTGCCTGATTTTCTGTAAAATCAGCTTGAATATTTTCTCCTAGGAATCCCTAAAGAAACATTAGCTCTGCTAATACTGCCAAACCTATTTACACCAGTACCAGTACCGACCAAGAAAAAAAAATCCTGGAAGCCATCAAAATCTGAAATATCAGAGGCATTCATCCTTCGAATGAATGTGAGTATAGCGCACTAAATGCAATCAGTTTAGTTTTTCGATACTATTTGAATATGAACTGTACAGGTGGTCTTGGTTTCAACAACATTTATAAAATATGTTTATATTACAGACCATTGCCGAATATGAGGAAAAAATCACAGAACGCCGTAGCAAATTACACGAGTTCGGTCTTCACCTACAACCCTCAGTCATCGCTGTGGGACCACTACAAGATCTAAGTTCATACGTTGTGATCAACGATACCAAGTATGTAATGAGCAGTTTAATGGGAGCTGTAGACTTGTGCTTTAAGTCGTACTATGCACTCAATGCACATTATGCGGTTGATTGTGAAATTGTATGGCAGTTTTTGCAAAGTTATCTATTTAACGTGAGCGATAAAAAACACGGAAAAAAATTTCCCAGTATCCATACGCTGTGGCTAGACTTAGAGTCAACGAAATCATCCGATTCTTCAAGTTCAAGCTCGGATGAGTCCACTTCTCTGACTCAACATTAGACTTAAAGCTATTTTCGAGATAGAACAAAACTTTGCACCGCCGTTTGTGGATATACATATATGGTTAGTATATAAGACTCGGTTATAACGCTCTCTGATATAGTTGTTTATTTTTTCTTTTTTTCTTTTTTCTTTCTTTCACTCCGGGCACCGGTACGGACTAGCGAAGCGATCTTTGCTCTTTTTTCATTTACTTTTTGTTTTTCCTTTCCGTTTTCCTTTTTTGTTCTTTTATTTTTCTTATAGTTCCAAACATGAATGAACAGTGCAACATTTGTTTTAAATATTTTCATGAGAAGTATCTAGATATTCATATGAAACATATGCATAGATCAACTAATTTCACAGTGTATAAATGCCTTACTGATCCATCTTGCAATCGGGTTTTTCCAACTAAAAAGTCTTTACGACAGCATTCAGTCAAAAGTCACAATATTCCGCCAATTATGAAAGTTGAATTAGGAAGCAGTATAGAGGGTACACAACTTGATGATACAATAGATAAGTCTCTATCAGATCTAACATATGAAGTCAATTTAGCCAAAATTCCAGAAGTTCCAACTGACTCGGAACTCACAACTAGTGCAATGGAAATGATTTCAAAACTTTATGCTGACCCAAGTCTTGCTCGAATCCAAGTCAACCGTGTCATTAGCCACTTCCATAAATTTCTTAACAGCAACTACTTCGATTCTCTAAAACATTCAATCAAAGATTGCAATTCAACCGAAGATAAGAATCTAATTGTTGAAAACTTTGAAAAGATTCAAAATACTTTTGATAACTTAAAAACTGAACACAACAGATTTAAAGTGTTGAATGAATTACGTTGCTTTATACGTCCAAAGCCTGTATATTTTGGGTGCATTGAAGAGAAGGGAATTAATGGTGAACTAAAGATTAAAGAAGTTTGTGGACAGATAATACCATTGAATTCAGTTCTTCAACAGTTTTTTGAATTACCAGATGTATTCGACCAAATACATGATTACTATTTACATTTAATGTCTGATAACACAATCATATGCAATATAATACAGACAGAATTTTGGAAAACGAAAGTACCGCAGGCATCTGATAAAATTATTTTCCCCTTATTTTTATACGAAGACGCCTTTGAAACTGGTAACCCGCTAGGATCGCATGCCGGAATATATAAATTATCTGGTATGTATATTCAAATTCCTTGTGTTCCTCCCGAATTTCGTTCTCGGTTAGACAACATATTTTTAGCTCAAATATATCACGCAGATGATTTTAAAGCTTTCCCAAGAAAAACAATCTATGGACAATTAATTTGTGATTTGAACGCATTAGAAATAGAGGGCATCGAATTATCAATCAAAGATCGTCACTTCACAGTGTATTTCAAAGTTGCATTGATATTAGGCGACAATCTAGGTTTGAATTCAATGCTTGGATTCGTGGAAAGTTTTAATTCAAACTATTCGTGTAGATTCTGTAAAATATCACGCCAAGAATCATCAAAACTTGTTCGTGAAAATCCCAAACTATTGCGAACAAAACAAAATTATCATGCTGATGTTCTAAAAAACGATCTTGGTACGACTGGTATCAAAGAGTTGTGTATCTTCAATGACTTAATTAGTTTTGATGTATGGGAAAATCACTGTGTAGATATTACTCATGACTTAGAAGAAGGAGTATGCAGATATGAAGTAAACAATCTTCTATGTCATTGCATACTACAGAAAAAGTACTTCAGTTTGGAGACCTTGAATTGGAGGATCAAATTCTTCAATTTTGGCTCCCAGAGCAATAGACCCCCTTTAATAACTCCACAGAGTCTGAAAACCAAAAGTTTAAAAATGTCTGCTGCGGAAATGCAAAGTTTTGTTCTAAATGCAAGTTTAATATTCGGTGATCTCATAACCGACAAATCTGATGAACACTGGAAGCTCTTCAAGCTTTTGCGAAAAATTCTCTTACTATCATTATTACGACACATTACAGAGCTGACCCCTACCACTATGGCATCACTCGTTGCAAAACATCACAGGTTGTATATCAAGTTGTATGGAAATACACTAAAGCCTAAGCATCAATATATGACACACTATCCACGTATCATGAAAAAAGTTGGCCCACTTCGAGCTCTTTCCTCAATACGCTTTGAAGCAAAGCATCGTCCTTCAAAAATATATGCTGGTGTTACGTACAATCGCATTAATTTATGCTATTCAATAGCCATGAAGCATCAATTGCATTTGAGTGATGTTTTGCTACATAATAAATCGTTTATCCCAACAAGAATTACTTGCAAAGAGGACACAGCTCCCCTCTCTTTTTCTGAAAAGCTTTTTTTACCAGATGGTAGAAAAAATTCCATAAAATTGAAACATGTATCTGTCAATAATGTTAAATATACCACTAATTCTATTTTACTCATTCGTGACGAAGAGCTTCCAGTCTTTGGACTTGTTGAAAAGATTTTTTGTTTAAAAAATGATCTGACTAATGTCAGTGAGGGCGATTTTATTCTCGTAGTGAGTCAGTTTATGACAGTGAAGTACGATGATCATTTAGTAGCGTATATTATGGGTGACTTAATCAAGTGTGAATCCATTCGCTTAAATGTAGTGCATGATACTAGTCTGTATAATATCATAAATATGCCAAATGGATATTCATACATCCTTTACGATTGATTACTCATTTTGTAAGAAACTTAAGTTGATTAAAAGTAACCTTCAGTTAATTCCAACATATATATCAGTATATAAAAAAAGAGTTGTTACAATAATAGTCTATTTATGCCGGTTGACGAAAAAGTCATTTTTTTATTACTTTTTGAGTTTATAAGAATCTGTTGAATGAACAGTATATATAATAAGGGTTGCAGTTGTTGAACAACTCAGTTTCTTTACTATTTTAGTTTATAATAAGCAAGCCGTTAGAAGAATAGTATAAGATCTCTGTATGAGAAAAGCAGTTACTTTCTCTATTTTAGTTTATAAATAATCAGTTGTTAAAATAGCAATATAATATATTGTTGGTTGATGAAAAAATCAGCTTTCTACTATTCAGGTTTATATCAGAAGAAGCTGTTGATGAAACAGTACGTATGTAAATGGCTACATCAGCTGTTTCATAAACAACTTCTGATATAAACCCAAATAGTAGAAAGCTGATTTTTTCATCAATCAACAATACATTATATTGCTATTTTAATACTTTTGATACATACCTATATATTTTTTTTTACTGTTTTATTTTTATTTTTTAGACCAGTTTAGTTGATATAAAACAATAGGGTAGGCCAAATAAACAGGCTACATTTTTTTTCAAAAAACCCCTTCTAAAACTTGTTCTGTACGATCAAATAACAATTCTCGAAAAATCTGAAAATTCTCTCTTAATTTTAATATTTATTTATTTCTATTTCCCATTTAAATAACATCAGACATGTTCTTGTGGCATACTTCGATTCCTATATCTCAAATCCTAGTCTACTTAGAAAGATTTTGCATAACCACTTTTGTTCAAAATCGGATGTTTTACAAAAAAGGGCTCTTGGTCTTTTTCGATCAATATAGCCGTTTCCAAGTTGGTTATTGGTTATTAATGGTAATTTACCGTAACTAACTTGGAAACAGTTAGATTCATCAAAAAAGACCAACAGACCTTTTTTTGTAAAGCACTTGATTTTGAACAAAAGTGATCATGAAGAACAAGTTTTTGAAAAGGCCTTTTGAAAAAAAAAACTAGTGGTTTATTTGGCCTACCCTAATAAAACAACCTCGTAGAGGAACAATGTATATATGTACATTTATCTGTTGGTAAAAATGTCAGTTCGTTTCTTATTTTGAACATTTCAAAAACTGTACCCATAAGAATACCAATAGATCTTTTATTTTAGTATACCAAACATCTGTCAACGAAAGTATAGTGTATGCTATATAACTGTCGATGCTGAATCCAATTGTCTCTCTCGATTTGTATGTAGGTATCACATACTGCGTGGTATAAAATAAAAAATCAATAAATATTGAAGCAATCTTGTCCTTTGGGTTTATTATTACAAAAATTACACACTACCTCAGGTTATATAAAAACATTTATGTGTTTTGGGATATAAATCACGTAATTTCGACATGTAATCAATGCATGAATGTTTTTTGTAATTATTCTGTAAGGTTGTTTGAAATGGTAACGGCTATAACAATGCTAGTTCTAATGAGCATTTCAGGTCAGAAGTCTACTAACCATGACATATAGAATTATCATCAGAACTCTTTCTTATGGATGCTCCCACATTGTGTATCAGCTTCATGACACTTTTATCCAACCATGGCATCTGGTCGCAAATAGTTGGTACAACTGATTTTGTTAATGGATACTCCAATCATAAATACAAAGTTGAAGAGACTTTTAGACTGTTGGTGCAACTTATTTTCAGCATGGCTGCTCCAACCATAATTATGAGGTTGAGAAAATTTTATACCAAAGGTCACTGGTTGTGAATAGTTGATACAACTAGTTCCCCCATGGATGCTCCAACCATTATTATAAATTTAAGGACACTTTGCAACCAGCTGGTTGTACGTAGATAGATTATAGATAGTTAGTTCAACTCGTTTTGCCCCATGGGTGCTCCAACCTTAATTGCAAGGTTAAAGACATTTTTTCTACCATATAATAATTGTAGAAAGATCGAAATAGTTGTCTGAACTCATTTTCATCATGGTTAGTTCACCTACAATTAAAAGGTTGAAGTCATTTTCCAACCAGACTTCATGGTTGTAAATAGTTCGTATAACTATTTTATATGGTTCCGGAAAGTATAATTATTTTAGCACGCCTAACCATGTTCAAAAGGTTAAGGCCCTATATAACCTTTGAAAATGGTAGGAATATTGTTGACTATACCATATTTTTCTCTCAGTGTACAATGTTTTTTTTTAAATTATTTGTAATTGATGAGGAGGGCGTAACGATTATAATTCCACGAAACCATAAGTAAGAACCACCCTTATACATATAATGATATAACAATACATCAATATGGTAATAAATTGGATTAATATACTTGCAAATTTGAAAGACTGACTACTGAATAAATCTATCATAATGCTTCATTAATATCTCTGGACAAATCGGCTCTGGCAATGTTTATACGCGGCAAAAACATTGTCAATGTCAAAAATTATCGCCAAGTACAAAAATGGTTTTGCCAGTCAAAACCTTGAAAACATCAATCTCTGTTTCAGGGACAGATTGCAAACATCATTTATTCACGTAAAATAGTACAAAAGCCTGGTGCGTGAAATCAGGCAACAAAGCCAAGCACTCCCTTAGTTAATTTTCATGTTTCTCTTCTGTTCTGCAAAGGCTTTTCAATGGGAATCGACGGAAAACCCCTAGGAGATCATTCGTTACCTTTGACAAAACAGTATATTGGCGACGGGAAAAATTGCTGAAGGAAGTTATCTCGGATGATGATACAAACTTGGCGGGCATAGATTGTTCTGAAAATGATCAATTGCTCTCTTCGTTCGATCTATTCCTTCCAGCCACGCTGCGACGATCACACCCATAACACTGTTCAGCACATGATTCAAGAACGGTTGACCGTTTGACCTTTATTACATTGATAATATTTAATATTGACTGAAACTGAGGGATAATAAAATGACACTAGTGAAGAATCGGTTAAATATTTATGTTGAATCAAACACCCATTGTATCAATACTTTTACACGATACGTCTTCCATAGCGAAACCTAATAAGTTCATGAACGGTGGTATTGGAGATTAGAGCTATATGTTGAAGAAGGGTTCAGTTTCGAATCAGCATTACTCAGTTGCACCGTTGCAATTGATAATTGTCCATCTATCGTTCACCAACGTTCGGCACTAGTTATTATGCCATGAGATGAACGTAATGTCTCGCAATAATTTCATGTGCCTATGGCCAACGAAGAAGTCGCCAACAAACAATTGAACCCGATTGTTTGTTGACTACTGTTTCGTTGGGCATCAGCACATGAAATTTGCAAGAATGGAAACTCATTCTAGCTTTTATCCGAAAAAATTATGAGCCACTGCGGACTCCATAAATGAACATTACTGAACATATCTCAACCATAAAATTATTAAACGGTATATCCTGGCCGTACCCATTATTGCTCCACTGGCCTGATACTTTTTCTTATGTCTTCCTTTCTGTTCCCTCCGAAATTTTTCGAATATAATAATTTGATATTATTAAATCATTAATTAATAATGATAATAATAATAATAATACATAATACAAAAAAAAATACAAAAACATAAAATAAAAAATAAATGAAAATAATAATAATAATAATAATAATATAATAATAATACAGAATACAAAATAAAATTAGAAAAAAAAAACAATAATTATAATAATAATAAAAGTAATAATATAATAATACAAATTACAAAACAAAAAATTGAAAAAAACAATTAAAAATAAAAATAATAATAATAATAATAATAATAATAATAATAATAATAATAATAATAATACAAAATACCAAAAAAAAATTTAATGAAAACAATAATCGTAATAATAATAATACTACAAATTACAAAACAAAGAATTAAAAAAAAAATTGAAAAATGAAAAAATAATAATAATAATGATGGTTGGTTGGTTGGTTTGAAATTTGAACCAGGCGCTCAGTCCTTCAGGACCATTGTGCCCGAGCCCGTGAGGGTCTTGGTATGTAG
>OZ001258.1:12781094-12796094 GCA_963924015.1 Macrophya annulata
TCAACTTGATCGATCACTTGAAGACAATTAACTTGTACAAAGTGATATTATGGATAGCAGAATCATGGGAAGGTGTAAAATCTTCTACGATGTATAAATGCCGGAATAATCTTTGGCCCGTGAAAACTCGTGAAGTTGCAACACAAACTGACTACTCTCCACACACACTTGATAATTTAGATAGATCAGTAGGTACTGAAATGCATAGGCATCCTACTACTGAGATAAATCAAGGTGTAGATCAGTTACTTTGTTTGATAAATAAGATTGATGGTTACGAATTAATCGACTCTTGAACTTTGCGAAAATGGTTGAAAAAGGATAATTGCAGAGGTATGTAATTATTTATCTTATTGTATTTTTCATATATCGCGTAATATTTGAATGACCTATGCAAATTGTATTTTTGAGATGAGTCGAACGAAGATATGGCACTTTTTGAACCGACAAGGAGTCATAATGTAGAAGCCGATGGATATGAGAATTCAAATGAAATAAATCCTGATATCAACTCTGTAATTAGAGAGAACCACGGCGAACTCGATAATATCAACATCATTTCTTCATCCATCAAACTCATTTATGAAGATCTTTAACAATGTTATAATCTATAAAATGGTTGTATTGTTTAAGTTAATATATTGTATTGTTTAAGTTAATATGTAATAGAGTTGAATTATTTAAATTAATATATCCACCTTGATGAGAATCGATGAAACAATTCGAGTTTGCACGCTGGAATACACGTTAAAAGCAGTTTTAGCTGATGAAACTTTTGAGAGGTAAGGATGTGAAATTTGAACGCCGGACTAATCTGCCGCGGAGTGGGGGAAGCAGTTCGCTCGTCAAACTGGGGAAGAGGAACTATTGAGAGGTGCACTATTGAGAGGTCGGACTGTAGTTTGACATATAACTTCTCCAAACTTGAAGTGAAAACTCGGAATATTTTGGGATTCAGAGCGGGTTAATGTAAAAAGAGAGAAACATTTTTTTGTTTTGAAAAAATCGTGCTTTTTCCCATTACAGTAGAACCTCAATTATCTAATTGGGACCGGGCCTAGTTCGGATAGTTGAAAATTCGGATAATCGTACAGTTATGTTAGGTGACACGATGTTCAGCACTGGAAATTATTACAGAAATATGTAACACACATATATGTATGTTATAATATATATAGGTATGTATGTACCAGGAAGAATAAATATGTGAGCCCACTAATGCCCTGACAGGTGAATCAAGCTTGAACACGTTTGACCAAACGCTTTGTTTGCAACATTGTAATTGCGCGCGACTCTTCGACGTGCATATAACTTTCAAAATTTCGCGCCATCGTTCAAATACATACATACTCTGAAATAAAACATGAAAAATGTACGCATAACAAAAAAAAAAATAAAATAAATAAATAAAAAAGGAAACAGCAAGTTGAGGTTCGTATAATACAAGGTTCGGCTAAAGCGATCGTGGTTCGGATAACCGAGGGTTCGGATAGCGAAGGTTCGGATAATCGAGGTTCTACTGTAATTCAAAAACGAAAAAGCTAGAACTTTGTTCAAAAGGAAAAAAAGATGCGCAATCGACTCTCCCATAAGGATACCCGATTCAAACATCAAAATTCGACATTTTCCTTATAGTGGCTAACTGACCAGATGGCAGAATAATGTTATATGCCCTTCTACGATCATTTACGTTCATTTGTCAACTGAGAAAAAAAAACAGCCAACATGATTTTCAGTTCGTTCCATAATAGAAATATGAGAAAGCGGCTTTTTTCAAAAAGACTCAGGTGATTAGAATGAATGTTGTCTTAAAATTATTTTTACAATTCAGCAAAGAAAAATACACGTGAAATTACGAGCGGTGCAGAATTTTTAATTCAGGATAAGTTCAGGATCGTTGTGGGTTATTTTATAATTCGTAAAATACAACAACTTACTAGCATATTGTAGCACGCTGACTTTGTAATGTTTCCACTGTTTTCTTGACTTTTCTGCATTTTTAATCATATCTGGAATGAGTTTCTATTCGCTTGGATACGGGTATTTACACAACAGTTCGCCTTTTATTGTACGAACCCAAGATTCTGGGACCAGGTCGAGTAATTTTGGATCATAGTTTCCCAAAAATTCGACCACTACGTATTCCGCATTCTCGTTTGCCATTATTGCGCTAGTAGGTTCTAAGTGAAAATTAAACACAATATTAATATTTGAAAGTTTTATACGCATGCACAAGCACACAGGCATACATGTGTACGTGGGTAATTTCATTAACATTAGATGTATCGACATACCGGCACTACAATGATAAAGATACGGCGACGAGTAGTTAACAGATCAGCGTTACGTTCGGAACTGGCACAAGTCACACCGTGGATAAAATCGACATGCCACAACGTGCTGTTTGAAAGACAGCGACAAATTGTAAGTCACTGTTCTAGGCCGCTTGAACGTTTAGCAGCGTCGTTCCAGCGCCGTTGCAATACCGATCTAACGCCGTGCTTACGTAGTTCTACAGCCGTTTCGACGCCATTTTAACCCCGCTTCAACACTATTCGTCTTTGAATTTTGAGTAGAATCGCAAGGATATTTGAACATGTTTCCTCCGATGTTTCGTCGGTATCCTTCAAAGTATAGCCCTGTAGTTGTGGAGCCGGTCTCCTTTATACAGTTTAGGATACTGATAATTTCCACAATAGTTCCACATTTAAGAATAACTAAATTGTAGTATTAAATTTTAATATGGATATACGTTAACTCATTATTGATAGAATGTATGTGTATATCATAGTTTTATGTGAGCATACTTTACTGTGGTAACTGGGTAGACAATTTTCTTCATCACCGACATCAATTATTAATAGCTACTCACGTCCTAGTCCTAACGTAAATACATAAGTGTGGACGTTTTTCATGGGGATTTTGCGGTGGGCACAACGGTTTTAGCTTCGTGTCATTAAATTCAACCCACTCAATACCTTTATTCACGAATGCTGTGTAGTGTCCTATGAAATCAACCCTATTACCCCCAGAATACATAACAAATTCTGCTAAAATATACCTCATCCGGTTGAGTTCGATCAGGCCTGGAAAATCTGTCAAGGAAATAGTCATATGCAATCTTATTTCACATTCAATGAAAATTTGCGGCCCGTACTCCATAAGGGTTGGAAAAGATTTACCATAACGCTTTCTCGGAAAAACCACCAGTCTGCAATGCCTCAACTAATTTTTGGAATCCATGTTCTTTTATCGTATTAATGTTAATAGGTGCTATAGTCCTACTGATACGGTCATCTTTTTCGCAGACATTACTCAATTGCACTCCAGTCTTGATCGAAAACATATTCACATAAATTGCAAACAGTCGATAAAGCATCTATTTTTATCATCCCAGGTACCCGTGACGGTTGATTGAAACAGTCGACTCGTTCAAAAATATTAGCTCTCATTTAGTATACTATAGATGATAGACCTTTTTCCAGAAATAATCTTGAAAACCCGGAGGTGTCTGATTGCATTGTATCAACAAGTTTGCGAAATACATCTTTTCTACAAGCTAAAGCTAAAATTTGCATTATACTATCGAATCCGCATGTGTTACGTGCGACTGTTTTGATATTTTTTTCGGATATCATGGGACAAATGTTTCCATTTTTTAGGAGACCCACGCTAATTTGTTTTGAATTAAACCCGACTAAATCCCACTCAGGACGTGAATCAAGATACGTACGTCTTGGCTTTTTTGCGTTATTTTTATTTCTCCAATTTTGTTCGGCATTTAGTTCCGAAGTTTCTGTACCTAAATCATATGCATCTCCTTGCCGATCCACGCATTCAGGTTGTGGGTTTGAACAAACAGCGTCCGTAGATTCATCTATCTTGTCTAATGAAATTTCAACATTACTCGGATGATGCTCATCAACAGTCAATTCATTCATAGAATTTGGTCCATCTTCAACTTTTGCATCGTCAACTTTTTTATCATTCTCATCAAAATCTGACGTCGAATTTTCTCTTTTTTTAGAGACTTCTTCGTTGCCTTGATTTAGTGTAATTGTGTGTTGGTTGGAAGTGTGGAAAACTTTGTCATAAAAATCATGTTCTACCGTCGAAATTTGGATTCTCGACTGTTGGCATAGGTTGTTAGAAGCAACAGCTAATTTAGCTCTGCCACTGAAAGATTTTATATAAATTGTTAAAAATTTGTCAACTCGCATTGGACGTTTCTCATTTCCAAGTCCATTTTTAAGTCGTTGAATTCGGCTTCTACTCCCGATGAAGTGACATTTATTTGCCCATATCCAAACGTCGAGATCATTACTCCAGAGTAGAGTGGAAAGTAAGGTAGTAGGTACTTTATTTTTCGTGCTATCGCTGGGTAATAATAAGGATTGATGCCGATTCCAAATGATGCAGATCAAGATTCATGCATGCATTATAGAAAAAATTGACTTGCCCAATAATCAATTGTTGAACTGTCATGGAGCTCATCTTCATTTTCCTATTCATTGGGTTCTAGTTCTACCTCTAACTTGTCAACCTCATGAGAATCTTCCATATTATATGCATGGCTCATGTCTGGAATGCCTTTTACTTTCTGACAAATTGTAATACGGGCTTCCTCAGCTAGACTTCTAGCACCAGATTTGGTTTTACCGCAACCTTGACTAGTACAGAGTGCAATAGCTTTTTTCACTATATCCTTGAATTCAGTGAAATTAGTTACTTTGGTGAGTAGGCATGACTCTTATATAGAATGTCTTCACCCTAGGATGCAGAGGCGTAAATAATTTCCGGCGCGCAGCAAATGCTACATAATGCGATATATCCAACCTCAAAAAACACCCGCGTTTTTCAATATCCTCATCTCTGATGACTGCTAAGTATTTGGTAGGGTAATCGCGTAGACTTTCACAGCGACCAAAAGCTCTTGCTACTGCTCCCATCAGCGCCTTATCAAAGGCGCAAACCACTTCACGCGGATGAGGAAAGTTAGACTTATGCATACTACCCATGCTTATGATTTCTAAAAGCCAGTGTTGAATAGCGTTTGTGTGTTGCACAGCACTGAGGATTTGAAAGACTGGCATTTTTGAAGTGGCGGTTTCACATACGATTTAATATAAATATATGTGTGGTGATGATTCGCCATTTGGTTGTTTTAGTTTTTTAACTAGTGATCTAGTAGCGTCAATAAAAATGCGATCATGATAAAGCACATAGGTTGCGATTTGTTCTAATGTCCAGTAATGGTCAAAAAATGGTTCGTACGTTATCAAGTGGATAACGCCTAGGTGTTTTTCGAATTTCATCCTCCGTATATTTTCTATAGGATCAATACCTTGGCCGAGGTCCAAGATCTTATCCTTTCGTTCCTGCTTAGTCTTTCGTAATATACCAAGTTTTGGCAAATTAAGTGGTTCAGGATCACCGAATTTCGTTATTTTATCTGCTTCATTTAGGCGCTAGATGCATGCCAGTTGATTATAGATGGGATTCTTGGATGTAGGTCAATTGAAAATATCACTATATTATTCGTGATGTTTCAGCCCTGATGAGGGCTCTCTTCAGACGGAACTATTTATTTATTCATTCAATCTATTACAAAACAAGGAAATTCTCAGATTTACGGTGAACAGAAGGAATCTTAGAGATAAAGTACTTAAACATGGGTGTTCAGAATAGATAGAACACAAATACCCATTGTACATAACATTGGCTATTAAAGGTAGAAGTGCTTATAGTTACACGTACACAGATCCTATGCGTACAACCGTTATGTATCAGTTTTAGTTGCACTAACCTATTCAGTTGTCACGTCCGCTGGACCTGACGCCCCTACCTACTAAACCCCTATGGGCCGAGTCGGATTTTCACTTTATCTTTGGATCGAGATGATAATCATTGGTTATACATGCATATTACCCGAAGAGGCGCATGTGCGACCTCCTATCGGTAACATAGGTTCAAGAGGTCTTGAATCCCGAGTGGACGCTACATGGGGGACAGTCGATACAATCGACTCCATCCTTGCTTTACAACAAACGCCCACGAAATCCACTCGGGAAGCAACAGCCCTATCACTACCTCTAAGTTAACATATTATACCCACATACATATATCCACATATACACTAAGATACGATTCTAATAATAAATAATCACTCTGTAATCCGCGTTCCTCATCTATGCCTGGTACCTGACTCTTCAAAAGAAAGCTTTGGGAACTCGCCAAGAGCCGGGGGGCCGAACCACTCCAAGAAAACCCTTAGCTCTACGCAGGCCCACAACGACCCCCAATTTGGCGGACTTAAGAAACGCGGACCAATATTAGTCGTAAGAATTAAATTGAGGTATGGAGCTGCAAGATCAAAGTCAGGAAACACAACTACGCGTCAAACAGGTAAGGACAATACAGAAAACAGAGAAACTTATGTACGCGAAGTATGTGGATTCCACGAAACACTAATGGGTGCATGTTCCCTGACCCAAGGTCTTGCAGCTGCTTGTCGCATGATCATTCATCGAATATTCATAAATTATAGACATTGTTATTATAAGTTAGATGTTAGCGCGAAACATTCTTACGAGAGGAGCACGGCAGGCGGTGCAAATAAAAGAGAGATGCCGAAACAAATTCAAAGAAGCAAAGCTTACGCCGTGCGCTTTCGAACAAGCCAAATAAGGAATTACAAGTAGAGGGGGACAAATCCATGCCCCTCTATGGCTAATGCAGGGTTATATAAACCCCAAAAATCAGAGCAAAGATCAGTAGCAGTAACAGTAGTTGACAGTTCTCGCAAAGTTTTTGAGCGATTCCTAATTACAATCAGTTTCCTCTGCCAGTTGACCGGACGAGCCCACTCGGTGACCCTTCGTGAAGGTTTCTGAATCTCAGGACTTGGAAATTTTTCCGAGCACTGGTGATCGGCTTTCCCTAGGGCTTAGCCGATCCAGCATCGCCTTGGTCCCTCGTCCTGTCTTCTGGCAGCCCTAAATTAATTCAAATCCAACGCCATTCCTTATTCGACTTACCAGTTTCGTTATTTTACTCAGCTTTATTCTCGATTAATCATTTCCCGGAATAAAAAGAATTATATTCAAGGCACGGCTCGTCGTTCAAATTCTTCTTCCTCTCACCACTGAAAGTGACTAAACCGGCCTAAATTTGGAATTCCCCTGAATCATCTCGCTCCCTCTGACTATCCACCATTTGGATCGGAATTATTAGGAGGCACCAACTACTCAGTAGGGAGAGTGTCCTGATCCCATCCATCTTACCCTATTCCTATTCTTACCCACCATTTGGATCGAAATTATCAGGAGGCACCAACTACTCAGTAGGGAGAGTGCCCCGTCCCTTTCCGTTCCCACTCCCATGACACCCAAAAATCCTAGACGACCGACAAGACGCTCGAACAGAAGGCCAAGAATCCGTCCAAACCAATCCACCTCCCCAATTTCGACTATAGCCACCCCCTCGCAAGTACCCCTAAACTCCAACTCCGAGTGGCGGAACGTGTTATTTCACTCCCGCCAAGATTCCTCAACCTCAACCGCCCTCTCTAATTCCCGTTTCTCCAAATTCCGTCCCAGTAACACACCAACCCGCATCATCACAATCTATTAAACCCGCTACGCCCGACGCGCACGCAGAACCTGAAATTGTGAACATCGACCAACTGGACCATCACGCATTCTATAAATTGGCATTCCGAGTAATTGAGGGACTGGCCCAGATCGACTTCACCCCAATTGGTCACCCCAACTGAGGAACTTCTGCGGTCCAGAGACAAGCCACCTTCCATACTCCTGAACCCCCATAACATCAATCAAGGTGAGTCCAAACCTAGTTCTTATAACAATCGTCGTTTTCAACACACGATTTTTCTCTAGAACACTTCGGATCCTAGTACACGTGTATCGTAAAGGAAATTTGATTAGTCTGTACGGTGTAAAGTCGGTATCTAAGGCAACGGCTGGGTTTCGGGTCTCCCGGAAGACCGTTTGATTTATCCCGCCGAACCCTAGCTCTCCAGAGACCCTATCGGCTGACCCGGGACATGACACAGTAGCCACATAGAGACGAAGCCATGGGGATGCTTAGTTATCATAGAAAAAACACCACAAGATAAAATTGGTTGGAAAAATGCAGGGGAACCCGTAAATTCCATTTCTCCATCATAACCGTTAGAAACTCAATTTAAAGAGCACAATGAATGTTGTCCTCCTAGACAAGACGAAAGGAGAGTGAGGTGGGAGTCGGCAAAAAGTCAAAACAAACGAACAGGTGGTAATGGTCGCAGATAATCCATATACTGTACAGTAATTAGATTAGTAGACAATACATGACAATATATCCTCTAAATAGGTTTCATTATTACCGACTTGTATACGTCACTCAATCTTTCTACGTCTTGTAAGAGTAAGAGTAGATTTATTCGGCGCCCTGGGATAGAAATCCCCTCAAGCGCTTAGACTTTGGAGTAAAAAGCAAATCATTACAAATTTTACACCTCAAAGTTACATTACTTTTGGTAGTTAGTGCGTAATTGAGCTTATATAGTAAGTGTTAGTAATTGACTGAGATTCACAGAGTTAGAGTAGCTTACAATATTGCACATCTCCAAGATCATTCGTTTATGGAAATGGGGTCTGGGAAATGTAAATTCTTCCTGTAAGATCTTAACATTCTTATAATCAAAAAGGTGGTCAGAGCTGATCATGTGTAGAGCGAGAGCGGTGTATCTGTCTTGACTCTCATTAATGTTCTTTTTGTGTTCATTAACTCGTGTGTATAAGTGTCTACTTGTACAACATTCATTGTGCTCTTTAAATTGAGTTTCTAACGCTTATGATGGAGAAATGGGATTTACGGGTTCCCCTGCATTTTTCCAACCAATTTTATCTTGTAGTGTTTTTTCTATGATAACTAAGCATCCCCATGGCTTCGTCTCTATGTGGCTACTGAATAGGTTAGTGCAAGTAAAACTGATACATAACGGTTGTACGCATAGGATCTGTGTACGTGTAACTATAAGCACTTCTACCTTTAATAGCCAATGTTATGTACAATGGGTATTTGTGTTCTATCTATTCTGAACATCTATGTTTAAGTACTTTATCTCTAGGATTTCCTCTGTTTACCGTAAATCTCAGAATTTCCTTGTTTTGTAATAGATTGAATGAATAAATAAATAGTTTCGTCTGAAGAGAGTCCTCATCAGGGCTGAGACGTCACGAATAATATAGTGATATTTTCAATTGACCTACATACAAGAATCCCATCTACATGAACACGTTGAGGTCAAGAATCATTTACACATGCCAGTTGATTGTTCTCGGTTAAAGCTCTGGCCACTGTAATTCGTCGACGTCCTTTCAATTGCCGTTTTTCAACATGTTTCATAGCTGGATCAGGATTAACAACCGAACATTCCATAATGACGGTTGACTGAGGAACCGGTTTGTTCATGACACAGCTAGAAAATAGGCAATCACATTCAGTACATGAGCCTGTCACGGTCACATACATGCCAGTTTCGGACATCTTACAACGCTTCAAAAACATCGCGCATGGTAGCTTGGTTTTATTATGTAATGCCTTATATACCCATCCGCCCACAGTTTGCGCTGTAGTATGCCATATCTCTTTTGACGGGCTTTATCTCCATAAATAACATTCTCTGGGGACATTGTGACGCAGGTTTTGTGAGAAAATTCAATGGTAAATTCGAATTTCTCTCTATCATCTAAACTATTGTCAGCAGACGTATCGGTGATCGATTTAATGAAAGATGCGTTAGCTTCAATACCCTGAAATTCGAGAATTTTATAAAATACGTTGTATCGATTATTTTTTATAATAATGTTGCGAAAGTGATACACCCCTCACATATATAATTCACACGCTCTAGTAGTCATCTTAAATAAAAGATGTTAACATCATTCCCTTGTTCACTGTTACTAATCACGACGTTTATTGTAAATAACAGTCTTGTTCTAGACCTTAAACTGAACACACGTATCTTGAATACAACAAACCTTTATCCAAAATACCCCCAAACTCCATTTATTGTCTAATCACTTTGATTTATTCACTTAGAGAACCCTTTGATTTATTCACCTAGAGAACCCCTTGATTAATTTACGGACCTCTTAGACCCCCGTTCCGTAACATTTGGTGTCAGAAGCGCGACTTCTGGGTGATTAAGAGAAGTAAACTAGACTCAAGATGCCTAATACGCGTCAGACTCGAGCTACAGAATCCACTTCGACCGTGGCTGAAACCGCATCTCCTATCCCGACTACCCAACCCGCCATCCAATCTCCTCCGCAAGACCCGATGGCCTTCCAGATGGAGCTTTTTCAAGCAATGATGAGGGAACAGAGAGAGAGACCCAGCGGGAAGACCGCGACACTATTCTCTCTTCCTTATTTTCAGCGCAACGAGAAGAACGAGAAGCACATTGACAACAGTCCGAGACCCTCCTATCCTCGGTACTCTCAGCCCAGCAGAGACAGTCCGAGACCCTCCTTTCCACCCTCCTCACCTCCCAGATCGCCATCCAAAAGAGCCTGGAAACCCTGGGAACCCGAATCACAGACACCCGACCTTCTCCGATCCCAACCCCGCGAAGACTCTCCCTAGTCCGAGATCGTCTTGAGGAACGACCCTCACAAGAGACAAGGTCTGTAACTATTCATGGGGGAAGAACTCCACCTAATTCAGCCAGACCTAGATCGGACGAAGCGGTCGCAACAGTGCCGATCGTTCGATCTCTAGAGAGAAACGACTGCGTCGAATTAACGGCGCAGGACGATAATAACCGAGAAAGAGGTCTGAGACAAATGTGCGGCGATCACCCCTCGGAAATTGCAAGTCCGAGTTCGCCTCACATTCAAAATAATAATCTTAATAATTGTAACGAAATCTTCCGCGAGGATATTCTATCTGAGATTAGAAAGTTATGTTCCAATGTCACTTTTCGCTCCGAGAGTGGTCGCGAAAATCGCGAGACAGTAGAAATCGCGAATAGTTCACAGCTCCCCTACTGAACGGATTCCATTCGTGACAGCAATGTGCATAACCAAACAAATTCTAACCCACAAAACCAATCCAAAGTAAAAGCTCCTTCGTACGACGGCTCAACTCCTTGGGCCGAATACGAATGCCAATTCAAACTATGTGCTGAAGCTAACGATTGGGGTCCGATCGCTAAAGCGACGAACCTAGCTTTAAATTTGGGAGGTCCAGCCATGTCGGTTCTGACTGCTCTGTCAGAAACTGAAGTCAAAGATTATAATAAGCTAACAGAATCTCCAAAGCTTCGTTATGGTAACGAGCATCTAAAAACTTTACATTTAACTCAACTTAGAAGCAGAAAGCAACTAAGAGACGAGAGTCTCGTCCATCTTGGTCATGAGATAGAGAGGATGACCAGGTTGGCTTTACCAACCTGCGATGACGAAACACGAGACCAGATAGGCCGTGCTCATTTTATAGACGCAATTTACAATAGCGAACTAAAATATGCCTTGAGCCTAGCGGGACCCTCTTCCCTTAAACAGGCTATAATTAGAGCCTGAGAAATAGAAGCTACGAACAAACAGTTTCTAGGAGTAGTTAGAATCAGACAGGTTCAGGCCTCGAAACCGTCCGATCATAACAAAAACGAAAACCGAACGAAAACCACTCCCTGGCAGCAACGTAGCCAAAATAAAAATTCTCGAAAACAGAGTTCCACCGAGGAACCTAAGTTTTGCAAATACTGCAAAAGAGAGAATCACACTATAGAAACTTGTTTATTTTTTAAGAAAAAGAATGAGCGCGATAACTCAATTGCCTCAAATTCTAATTCTAAATTGAATTCTAATGATAATCTTAATAAAACTTCTTGGAGGAACAAAGACTCCTCTTCCAACGCACAACCTTCTTCGTCAAAAAACTAAACTTTGGTGATTCGGTGGAGCTTCGATCATCAAAGAATCTTTATATTGGTGGCTCTAATAATTTAAGTGTGCATAATGCTAACCCGAAACAATTTTTATTAAGAGGTCTTCGTCAAACCGGACTATACACCTGGGGCACCGTAAATGGTGTTAACTGTCTCTGGGTTATAGACACCGGGGCGGAGGTTACAGTAGTCCGTTCGGATCTTTTAAAATCCACTAAGGATGAATTCCATTCTACCTCTTTTCGTACAGCTACAGGAGAGACTACTCCAATTCTAGGACAGCGCACTGTCCAAATCAATGTAGCTGGTTTTATTACTTCTCCCCATAAGGTTTATGTAGCCGATATTGAGGATGACGGTATTTTAGGGTTAGATTTTCTGTCAACAGACGAGTGTATAATTTCCACAGCCACCAATACATTATCATCTGGTCATCATCAGATTCCTCTTTTAACGACTCGTCGTTCTTTTCCAATTATTTTTGATGATGCTCCTAGATTTCACAGAGCTCATTTATCAACAAAAAATGTTGAGATGTTCATCGAACATTTTCGACTCTCATATTTTCATCTCAACGACGCTCACAGCATTTTCTTGCGAGCTGGTCCCCTAAAGTTTATGAAGGATTTTTGTATTCTTGTATGTCTACTTTTAACACTCCTTCATATTCGGGAACCTTATACGATAGAATCTATCCCCCTAGGTTAATTGAGAACGTATCTAAAAGATAATAATCAATAGGTCGTTTCTCGCCAGGCCAGTTCCGATTTTTGTCTTTGACGCCGAAGTTTCGGTCAAAGATCTTTTACATCGCTTTTTGTGGGTTATGGAGCCTTTCAATTCTGAGGTTTGACATTTGACTGACTAGCCTGAACTAGCTTTGAATCAAACTATCGAGATATCATTTTCATGAATTTTTCACCACTACGAACAGAGTCACGATAGAAAAGTTTTAACGAGTAGAATTTCTTTTCTTTTAATTGATTTTCAGATCACATCAAATCAGAGAATAGCTGATTAATCTCTCCTGTTTAGCTGACGAATCTTCCCTTTAACCTATTTCAAAATGAATTAAAAGGATCCCAATGGACTTTAAATATATGTGTTAGTTTTAAGAAACTAACTTTTAACAAGATTTTCAGATTTTCTTAACGTAGATTTTTTAATCTGAGGGACAAAAGACAGAATTCCCATCCTGATGTTTTCCATCCTTTTTCCGGACCTCAGATAAGATCGTTCCGATTTTATTTATTATAAAAACATATGATTTTCATAAGTGATCAATATTATTTGAAAAAAAAAATAAAATAATTCTTCATCCTTGATCAATTTGAAAAAGATTTTACATGCCTTTTATGCCCAAACACTAATATTTGTCCTTCCACCTAGGTCGTTTTACCGACTGATTTGTTGAAGAGGTTTGATCGGAGCGATTTTGGGACCCAGGATCAACTTCATTCCAGAGCTCCTGTCCCATACGCCTTCCCTTCACCTCCTTGTTGCAGGATACTGCTCTGTAACCGCTCACCGCTCGCAATCCTCATCCTAATCCTGCATCCTACCGGATTCTTCTTTCAAGAAAGAATTCTTCCAAGAACATTTTTATACTAAATGCTCACATTTTGATAATCTAATCTCACCTATCTTTCCAAGGTCTTTTAGTGTGGTGTTTTCCCTTCGAAGTTAAGGCAAACGCCGGATAGTTTAGTGGGATAGCATCAAATCTATAACTTTATAACTTACCCAGGCAGCCAAATCATGTCGCCATGACGTAAAAAATATGTAATCCCGTTCTTTCCTAAGTCACTGCTGTCACTTGTACCATAAAAACCATAGTCCATGGATATGAAAATGTCCGTCACAAGCTACTATGGCAGTGATATCACCGGTAAAGACCTGTGTTACAAGATAATTACATACCATTTACGTACTAGGTATGGTATACACGAAGCATAAACGTGATGCAACAATTACATACTCATTACAAATTAGAATCATAACCGATACAAAATAATTTCGTATCGGTTATGTATGAAATTATTTATATTTATAATCCCAATATGTAATAACTGTATGACAGTCTTCTGTATGTTACGTATCATGCATGACATGTTGGATACATGAGAATTCTGTGGTATATACATGGATATACAGGATAGTAAGGTCATGCTAATAATAATACACGGACATGTAAGAATTAGCAGCTGTATTTTGTATTTCATGTTTGACCATTAATTGCACAATTATATAATTTTTAACAATTTTAGTTTATAAATGAAAAGCTATTATAGAATTTGTACAAGTACAATTATCAGACAGATAATGCAAATGATAGAATACTTTAATGAAACAAACTTTTATACAAATGTCTTATTTTTTGCTAGTATAAGCATAGGGAAAAAAAGACAAGAGAATTGGGCGCAACTTCATGTGTCAGAATCCAACACGTCAAGTGTACATATCGTATAATATATATAGATATATTATATATATATGTATATATATATATATATATATATATATATATATATATATATATATATATATATATATATATATATATATATATATATATATATATATATATATATATATATATATATATATATATATATATATATATATATATATATATATATATATATATATATATATATATATATATATATATATATATATATATATATATATATATATATATATATATATATATATATATGAATCGGAGAGTGGTTATCAGATCGGCAGAGATGATTAACAGAAGAGTTTTAAAACAGAAGATGAAGTTGTTGATTTATGTTTCGATGAAGAACTAGTGTGATTGACAAAGATTGATAAATAAAATATAAAGTTGTCCTTGATTGAGTTCTTTAATTAAATAATCCTGATTATATCCGCCGCCCCGACATCAGAAGTGGGATGGATCTACAAACACAATATCTACCATCACAAATTGAGACTATCCTCGCGGCAGGAACGCCGTGTGAAGATGCTCGTTATGACAGTTATTATAATTCGGTGAGAAGTTTTCATTTCGTTCT
>OZ001258.1:12798594-12878594 GCA_963924015.1 Macrophya annulata
TATACACATATACATATACACATATACATATATATATATACATATATATATATATATATATATATATATATATATATATATATATATATATATATATATATATATATATATATATATATATATATATATATATATATATATATATATATATATATATATATATATATATACTTATTATTATTGCATACCCTCATGGAAATCTAACAGTACATTTTATTAGTGAAAAGATACCTCGAAACGTATTGAATTGGTAGGTTGCGGTAATGTCGACATCAGATGCGCTCAGAGGGCGGAAAGGTGTCACTTTTACCCCCATTTTCTAGCCTTTTGTGACCTGTATCCTGAGTCGCATTTAGGTCGCTTTTAGTGTAGGCTACAGTACGAATTGAGTACACATGTGGCCAAACGTAGACTAATGTATACAGAGATTATTTTCGGACTGGTGGGGACTGAAGTACACTTTGTGGTCGTTTTGGTGCGATTTTATTTATTCATGTCACATGAGAGCTACAGTGATTAAATTAATATAAATAAAAAGTAATTATTTCTGAACATCGATGAGTCTTGAACTCAAATCTTTCACAGGAGCTTTTGCTAGCTTTTAAATGAAGTCATAAAATTATATAGTATAGGGTTAGTAAGTCTCTTCGTATTGAATATAAAACTAGTATTAATCATGATTTTCATATGAACATCAGAAAATATAAGGAAAAGTATTCTAAGTACAACGTTGGTATTGCAATTATATAAAACTGCAATTATAATGATTTTCATAGAAACATATATTGAAAAATAAAAGTACGGAGAGATGGGTACATGTTAAGTACAGCTTAGTACAATCGTTCACAAGAAAAGTTTTCAACTAAAGTAATAGGCATAATATAAAGCATTTAGTAGGTAAGTACCTTCAGTCTTTGGTATTCAAACTCAGTATCAAAACTATATAAAATTATAAATGATAATAACTTGCATAAAGATATTGCGGACGATTTTATAGAAACTTTGCAACATGGCACTTTGATCATTATACTTGACTCAATAGGGAAATATAACGACAGTATTAAACCTAAATATCAGTATAGGTATAATATAATATGAAGTAATTCACTAAAATATTCAGATAGTATAGCAGAGCAAGAACGAGAAACAACATAATAATTTGCACGAGTTTTCAAGGCATCACTCTAAACCAGAAATGATTTATAGTTATACAATAATAAAAAAAAAGAAAAAGAACAGACAAATAAAGGACGAATTGTTCATAGTGGTTATATAAGAATAATGTGAGTATATACTGTTGTCATCCATGACACTAATAAACATATAGCTCTGAACTTGAATGAATATAGCTGCTGCACGAAATTATTTAAAGCTGAGTATAAGAACTGGAAAAATTCTCTTTTTCATGTTGTTTTGAATCGTTAAAAGATTTCATAGGGTATTGTTGTGGATCTGCTCGGTTAGCAGAATTTGCGGGATTAAAATGATAAAGCTGCTGGGGGAGTGGATAGTTGTATGCTGGATATTGTTGAGTCGGATAAGAATGGGGGGTCATCATGCTCTGTTGTGAATATGGATAAGAATGCAGAGCATGACTGTGTTGGTAAGGACTGTTGACATTAGGCTGCGGAGAGAAGGGTTGGTGGCATTGGGTTGACGTAGGTGCATTAAAATTCTCAGACAGATTTTGTACTGAGGAATCTTGATGCGAACTGAGGCTGGCATTAGGTAGTTCGGTTATCTGAATGTTATCTATATTATTCTGCGTCAACGGTGTCACTACCCAAACATTATTTCTAGTATTTGGACTCTTCTGAGGAGTTTTCTGAGGAGTAGTCATCTTTACAGGGGTGCAGGAATTCCGTTCAATGGAAGTTCTTTGAAGACATATTTTCTTGGAAGTGCTGCAAGGCGGAGAAATATCTGCAGCAGCAAATTCCTGGCTAGCTGAACGCTTAGAACCTTTATTTTTGACAGATTTGAATGCTGATGTATTTTGAACACCTTCAAAAGTCTCCTCTTCAGAATCTGAGATATTTGTAGACGTGCGTCGCAGAGATATAATATCGCGGTTTACCTCACGTGTGAATAACGTAAACGTCAATTTCGGCCTTTGCTTATTATTTTTGGTAGGTGGAGGACAGTCCCATGGTGTGTTTCGTTTCACGAATTCTGTAGAAAAAATTACAATTTTTCTAGAGGAAAGGCAAATTATTGACAATTAGTTTGAATCTTGAACTATGTTTGATGATATTTTGAAACATAGTGGCTTGAGTGTTAGACAACCAGGTTTATAAATAATAGAATATTCCAATACTCACTATAAATAGCTTGAAGATTTTCTATCCCGATTCCTCGTCCCCCAGCTCCCTGACCCATAGCAGTTACGTCAGGGTTCCTCACAGCATCTTTCCCATAAAGCTCTTGTATAACCTGTCAGATAGCTTGTAAGGATCGTTATCACATGTAATAAGAATTTTACTCTTTGCTGCCTTCGATATCCAAAGTCCGCTGCCTAGAGTAATCTCTACCTATAATAAAGGATATATCAAGAAGATCGTTATGAGCATATTGAAAAAATCTTGAATAGTTCAAATCCACAACAGGGAAAATTGATCTACACACTTTTCTCTGATTCTCTGCTACTGGCAGAATAGATAGAATATCCGACTGGAATATAAAAAAAACTAAATTAATTATACAATACATCAACACTGTGCTTGACTAATCTAACAAATCACTTTTCATAACATCAGACCTTAGGACATAACATTGCTGAAGCTAGCAGCTAGATGTCCTAGCATAGGGCTGTACTTATATGCCTCGCTATCTGGCCGTTAGCTTCTGCGTCATCAAAACAAATCTTGAATGTACTTCACCCGAAAGAAACAAATAAGTTACAAACGCATTTGATGGCTTACCTTATTTCCAATGGACTTCCTTGGCATCGATGATTTAAGATCCATACCTAAAAAGGCTCCTAGATCCCAAATAAACTCCTTGATCGAAGAGTTCTCTGCGAAAGTAAGAATAGAGAAAAAAAAAACAAATTTTATGAAAGCAGAACCTAACAATGTAAGCAGAAATAGAGATTGGTGACGGTATCAGATATTGGATGTAATTGTCATAAAATCTCACTGTGTCTTTTTAATGCTGCGCAGGACGTACATATATCTTTCATCGGATTCATGCTTCTCTTTGTCTTCTTAAAATCACAGCTGCCAGAGTCACTTTCATCTATGGCTCCATCACTTTTCATACTACTCTCATTTCTCGGAGAATGGACTTTAGTCTCTGAATTTCTTCTGTACTCGAAATTTTTGAAGTTGGCATCTGCTGTATCAATTGAATCAGGCAGTGGATCTTTACGACCAAATACTTTTATTTTATTTGATGTACCAAATTTTGTTGAATCCTTGCCTGTGTTATGACATTCGCTAATCCTTGTATTAAATGCAATTTTATTCGTATTTATACCAGCTTCTCGATTGTCTTTTCGTTTAATGTGATTACTATTGTGACTCGATTCAGAATTATTAGAGTATGATGTCTTCGCATTCAGAAGTGCAAGCTCAATCTCTCTGTCTGCCTCTTTCTGATTTTTTTTCAACACTTTGTTTGCACTAGCTGTTTTTGCCTTAGCTGCACTCAGTTTGTTATCCAGACGGGGTCTTTCACCAAGAGCAAGAGAAACTTGCTTTTCAGTCGCAGCAGTATTAACAAGATTCTTACTGTGCTGGCCCCTATTTTTTCTTGTCTTAGGCAAAGATTTTGCATCAGACTCTTTTAAATGAGACATGAATTGATCCTCGGTATTCTCAAGTTCTTCCATATTATCTACAAAAATACCAATAAAAGATAAATAAATAAGATGAGAAAAACATTTGCCATAATCATATTTTTATCCTAGTGATGGAAATTTCAACATTGTGATAAAAAAAATGCACACACATCAACAAATTACCATTGAATAGCAACGATTGCAGCATGAATTCTCTGTGATACGGAACCGATGATATCACTGATTTTCACGTCTAACCTCAAAATTGTTAGTCTAACCATTCATTTGCTTTGGTACAAGATAAAAGACAAGAAAAAAAGGATTATAAACTTACCGCTTATTGCTATGATTCTTGCTGGGTAATATTTTCCATCTGAAAAACGTACACGAGACACAGCATCTCTATGACGATCTTCTGCAGGAATGTCCTCCATATCAACGATGCTTGTTAGGCGGTCATTTATCCAAAATACACTGGCGTGCGACATTTGCGCGATATATCACAAAATGCAATTTTCCGTAATTTATTTATTGCGAAGGGACAAAAGGACAAAATGAAAAAGTCTACATGATGTGGCGAGGACTCGAAGCGACCACATGGCGTGTTCACACTTGTTCGACTTCCACCGTGCATTATCGCGGATGTGACACACCACGGATACCAACCCAAAACTGCGCTATGCTGGGGACTGCACATGGTTAACATCAGGCTGGTATCCGTGGTGTGCCGCATCCACGGTAATGCGCGGTGATTTCTAACTGAAATAATTAGTATGAGTTGGATCAACTAGTGCACGACAACGAAGGGCTGCAGAAATAATTTTTTTCTCCGATTAATCTTCGTAAGTTGTGAGAAAATCAAGCCACTATCCCATTTTATTTGCCTTTTAAAAAATAATGATTTAATAAAAATTTTGGTGATCGATTTAAGGTGCCAACAATAAATACCAGACCGTTCAAAATGTCAGACAAAAAACGAGTGCCATCAAAATCTACGAAATATAGATTAAAACGAAAAGCATCAACCACAGTTCTGATGCAGGGTTCCAGCGACAGTGACAGCTCTGATTTTGACACTCCGAAGCGTGGGTGCCTCAGTCAGAAATCAGATACTGAAAATGAGTCTGATTTAAACGATGATGGTGGAGGTGCAGTGTTCTGCCACTTTCTATTTCGTAGTAAAATTTCCTCTAAGAATAAATTAGTCACCGTTCAATATTTTCAGATATTCATGAGCCAAGTTGTTTCGAGGCAGACCATTCTAGTGGTTGGTCTGAAGCTGAAATACCTAGTAAGTTTTAAGCTTATCGATTAATTCAATCTTTAATTTTTTTAGAATAAAATTGTGTACTGATTGTGAGTACGAGAGTCGATCATTATATTTGAAAAAATGTTGAACTGATTATTGCACTTCAATTAGACGATGAACATGCAGAGCTATTGGCACGACAGGATGTCCGACAGCTAGCAGAAGATTGGACTGGTAGTGAATCTGACCATGTTGGCCATGTGGATCCGCATCTGGCGCAAGATGTTGTTGCTGATATATCCTCAGATGCTGTGAATACTAGTAATGGGAGTCATCACGAAAGTATTCTTGGCAACGATGATGAAATTTATAGCGAAGAAAGTATAAGTGAGGGAGAATCCGAGAGTGATCCAAGTGAATTTGGCGATGAAGCCAGGAATGAGGAACAACGTAGACATGAGAACTTTGGTGATACACCTCTTTATGAGGGTGCTCCTCTAACCGTAATGCAAAGTATACTCGCGATAATGACGCTTTGCCTAACCCATTCATTAACTGGCTCATGCATAACGGATATTCTTGCGCTACTTACTCTTCATTGCCCACCTCAAAATTCATGTGTGCGCACAATGTACAAGTTCCAAAAAATTTTCTCTCGTGTGGGTAGACAGATTTTAATTCGTCATTACTACTGTTCAGGATGCTACACACTTCTTGCAAATAATGATGCTGTATGTCCACGATGTGGAGAAGGTTATGATAAGTCTTTTTTCATAGAAATTCCACTAGCGACACAGCTTCAAACTATGTTTAAACGGCCAGGCTTTGTAGAGAAGCTGCTCTTCAGATTCAATCGGGTCAAGCAGAATGACAACAATATTGAAGATATATATGATGGCGGTATATATAAGGAACAGTTTGATAGTGGTTTCTTGCAAAATCCTCATAACATATCATTGATGTGGTATACTGATGGTGTCTCGATTTTCAAGTCTTCGAAATTTTCTATCTGGCCATTATATTTTATGATTAATGAATTGAATTACAAAAACAGAATTCAAAAGCAAAATATAATTCTAGCTGGACTATGGTTTGGACTTGCGAAACCGAAAGTTAATACATACTTTCAACCATTTCATACCGTACTACAACATTTCAAGGATGTGGGTTATATGTGTGAAATACCAAATGGCCCTCCCATTCGAGTAAGAGGTATGTTACTTTGCGGCACCTGTGATTTGCCAGCTAAGAGTGCGTTTCTTAATTTTAAGCAATACAATGGATTCTACGGTTGTGCACGCTGCAAGACCCCAGGTCAAAGATACAATGAAGAAAATTGTAATGTTCATGTTTACCCATATTCACCTAATTTGAATCTTAGAACCAACGAAGAAGTTCAGGTCTATGCCAGAGATGCTGTACACCGCGATACCGATGTGTATGGAGTCAAAGGTCCATCTATTCTTTATAACATGGTACCCAATATGGTTCGCTCTACAGCAGTAGATAAAATGCACGGTCTTGGTGGCCTGAGCAAACTTCTTACTATTCTTTGGTTTGATCCCACTCACTCTAGCATGCCTTTCTCTCTATCGCAAATGCTAGATGTAGTAGACGGGAGATTGAAATCCCTCAGTCCACCAAGTTTTGTACCTCGAATGCCTCGAAAAATTAAGGAAACCTTGGCATTTTGGAAATCCCTCGAATTCAAATTGTGGCTCTTGTATTATTCAATTCCTGTTTTGATTGGCATCATGGATGAACAATATCTTCATCATCATATTAAATTAGTATCGGCCATCTATCTTTTGAGTCAGAGAAGCATTACCCTTGAACAACTAGACAATGCATCTCATCTTCTTGATGAATATGTCAGGGATTTTGAGCATCTATATGGTTTGAGGCACATGGGAATGAATGTTCATCAAATTGTACATCTACCAGAAATAGTCATGGATTTAGGTCCATTGTGGGTATATTGTTGTTTTCCATGGGAAGATCTGAATGGAAAATTAATTAAGTTTTGTCATGGTTCACGCCATATTGGTCTGCAAATTTGTTCTTCGGCATCAATTTTCTTAAATTTAGTTGGGATGATAGATCAACTTGACCATGAGTCCTCTATTCGTGGTTATTGTGAGAAACTTTTACATAGTGGTGCAGATTTCAAAATTGCGGAGATTATATCTAATAAAATATATGCTGTTGGAACTTTCACAAGAATGGATAATGCAGCCCATAGTGTGAGAATTATTTCGAATCATGACCACAACATTTTAGGGGGTAATTTTCAACTCTTTAAGCGTCTTCGCAAAAGTGGGGTGATGTATTCAAGTGAGGTCTACACGCGATCAAATAAAAAGACATCCACCTATGTTTCTTTCAACATGGACGGGGAACCTAAACTGGGCAGTCTAAAACAGTTTGTTCGATGGTCTCAGTGTGTGTGCACTGATAGGTGTCTTTGTCGTCCTGCTCAATATTTTTGTTTAATTGAAGTGTATATCCAGTTGCCATGGGTCATACATGATATTCCACGTATTAGACTTTCTTATATGAATAGAGTGCAAAGTTCCAATATAACAGTTGCTGTTCCTGTGACTGCCTTGGAATGCTTGTGTTATCACATTGCCATTGAACATGATGTATATATTATTAAACCGGTCAACACTCTTGAAGCAGAGTAATAATTTGATAGGAATGTGATATGTGATGTGTTAAAATAGTTATTTGCATCTTATGTAACTCATCCAACCAATGATGTGCTTTTATTTTTAGATATTTAGGTATTTCATGTCTTCATAAATATTGTTTCTTCCCCTGTGATATTCCATAATAGGAGTAGTACGGACTGCTAATTATATTGAGTATATATACCACTCCTGAACAGTATTTTCAGCAAAGATTTTAAAGTTTTTAGAAACTCACTAAAAATAGACTAAATGTAAACTACCTCCAAAATTATTTCTAAGTTCCTGAAAACGTCCCCAAAGTAATGTAAATGTCTACTTCTTAATAGATTGGTAAGTGTACTCAATACGTCCCGTTAGTCAATTTTTCTATAGAAAGTAACTGAGTGCGTTCTATTTGTAGACTGCACTTTATAGCCGTATACTTAAAACGCACTACAATCTATCTATGAGTACTCAGAGCGTACTCCTACAGCACATGCATTGTAAACACTGTGACTCGATGTAACCCCAAAACGCTCTGTTATTTAAGATTCTGGACACAGAACGGAGTCATCTTATACTACAAACGCACTGCTTAATTTCCATGAGGGTAGGCGCTAATTTATAATTACACGTTTTTTTTAAATTTAATTCTAGCAAAAAAATTATGTTATTAGAAAATAGTGTTGAATATAATGCAGATTTAAAAACAGGATTGTCTTGACACATCAAACAATCCTTAAAATTGTGAAGACCAGAGTCCTTATATCTTGATTAAAACATTATTAAAACTTCGTACGAGTGTTATTGTATAATGTTGATTGTCTGATGAATCAGGTCATTCTTCTAATCGATATTAATCCAATCTGCGTCATATTCAACATATGGCGATGGCGAGAGAATTAGTGTCAAAGTTTGCCAGTACAATTATCAAAATGTTTGTTACTTGAGAAGACTTAAGAGGAGGCATTTTCTTCGTTCATTTTTGTCCTTAGGGTTTAAAAATTGTCTGATCTTCTGAAGAATATTAAATTTGAAAAGACGTTGCATGTATTTGCATCAAAGAGTGTTCGCACTCTACCTCGACACTTAGTTCTGCGCCATTATGCGACTCAGTATGTAATTAAATCAGTCAACTTAAAATTAAGCAAACGAGCATTAGTTTTTTTTTTCATTTAATTCTAGCAAAAAAATTATGTTATCATTTTCAAGTTATCCACATTTGCCAAATCAAGTGCCCTACCCTGTATACCTTTGGATTTGTCTGTGCTGCTTTCAAGAATTATTGGAACATCCTCAATCCTTATGTCGTCTATATCGAAGTTAGGTGGACTTGGAATCTTCCTTTTTTTCATGCTTGTTGATTGATTTTTTTCAGGACTTTCCAGTATAGGTTTTAATGAGGCAAACTTTTTTTTTTAATACCTCGCCCTTCAAGTTGGAAATCAATTTCTTCACTAGACGAGTACGTTTCTGCTTTTTTCCTAGCTTTTTCTAAGGTATCTATATGATCAATTAAACACTCGGTTCATCAAACGCATTGAACAAATAATATACACGTATATTAGACTGGCCATTCAAAAAACTGTTTATGCTCCAAGTTGAAAAATCTTAAGTTGACTTTGAAAAATGAAGATCCTCAAAATTTCAATAGTTTATCTCACAATAATTTTTTTACTTTATTTTTTGTTTCTTATAAAATATGATTTTATTTGTTTTCAGACCTTCATTATTTCAAACCGTTGTAAAATTCAAAAATTCTGAAAACAAATAAAATCTTATTTTTTAAGAAAAGAAAAAAAATAAAGTACAAAAAATGAAGTAAACAAATTACCAGCACCCCTTAATTGTGAAATAGAGCATTGAAACTTTGAGGATCTTCTTTTTTCAAGGTTAACTTAAGATTTTTCTACTTTGAGCACAAACAGTTCTTTGAACGGCCAGTCTAATATATACTATATAAAGTAACACAAGTATCTTCAGGAATTTTCAACGTAGTATACATGTTAATCAACTTTGTAGAGTTTACTCAACTAAAGAACTATAGTTTCATCTGTCGACAGGATTAAACCACAGTGGTTGTGTGAGTATAAAAATTTTAGACTTGCCCTGGTAGAAAGTGCCCGACGACTGCCCGACTTGCAACCAGCGCCCGATCGGGGAATGAAAAGAGGGCCCGAAGACGTGAACCCTGAAAGGTGCCTGATCGGGGCCGATTTCATTTCTCCGACTTTTATAAACCCAGTTAGGTAACTAACCGGGGATTGTCATCAGGCCCATAATCAATGAGCATAGTCAAGAGCCCGATAAGATTAAATGTAATTAACCCAGTGAACATGGACCTGACCGGGTAACTGGCCATGCAGAAATATGTTTGCCCGATCTCCAATACCCTGTCGGGGGCCATTCAAGGTCAAAGAGGTGTATCCCGAAAACCATTCACCCGATCGGGCAACTAACCGGGCAAAAAATCAGAAACCCGAGTACATGAGCCAGATCGGACACCCGTTATGACTGTTTATGAATTATCCCGATAACTTTTTCCCGATCGGGCAACTAATCGGGCAAAAAATCAGAAACCCGAGTACATGAGCCAGATCGGACACCCGTTATGACTGTTTATGAATTATCCTGATTACTTTTTCCCGATCGGGCAAATAACCGGGCAAAAAATCAGAAACCCGAGTACATGAGCCAGATCGGACACCCGTTATGACTGTTTATGAATTATCCTGATTACTTTTTCCCGAACGGGCAACTAACCGGGCGAAAAATCAGAAACCCGGGTATATAAGCCTGATCAGGTATCCATTGTGGTTACATATGCTATGATACATATATTTTTTATCCGACTAGGCAACTAACCGGGCAAAATATGATGAACTAGAGAATGTGACCCCGAGTGGGTAACCGTGGTGGCTGAATGTATGTATTTGAATTAGCATTAACCCAGTCGGGAAACTCTCCGGGCAAATTATTATAAATTTGAGCAACTATCTAGGCATAATGTCGTGAACTTGCGTATGCACGCTTGATCAAACACCTATTTTAGCTACATATAATCGTAATGTTTTGCTAGATATGGTAAATATCCGGGTAGAATATAAAAAACTCAAATATGTAAGCCCGATCGAACCCCCGTAGTGACCAAGAGAAAACATGAGTTATTTTTCTCGAAAAACATTTGAAAGGTTTACGCTAAATATTTTGAAGCCCAGATGTGTAACCTTTAGAGTACAAGCTAAAACTTTTTTTTTCTATTTCCTGTATTGTATACATTTTTTTTTCTAGTTACAGTGTCCGTTGAAAATAACTCCAAATTTTTTTTTTTTCATATTTCTCAGTTTTTAGTTCAGTTTGACTCTCATATTTTAGTTAAAATACACATAGAGTAGGTGGTAGGAACTTCCATCCTTACTTAAGAATAACAACTTTATTCTTACGCTGTTAGTTCGACTGAGTATGTGATCTCTCGTTTCTGGACGTAGTGTGTTAAAGTTTATATAACGTATGAAGTAATAAATATTTAATTCTAAAAAACTTTAATTATGGATAATTTTAAAAGTTATAAACGTTCTTTAGCAAATAGATATCGAGTTCGAAAACATCGTGCTTTAAAAAAAGTAAAACTTTCAAAACAAGAAAGTGATTTCTCGAGTGATTCAGAAAAATCAGGAGAGAATGTTTCAAGTGATGTACCTACCGATGAAGTAGTGCAATCATGTGCAGGCAACGAAATTGATAATGGGAAAGACAATGAAAGTGAGACAAGTGAAAATGGCAGACTTCCTCAAGAAATGACTTTGAACGTAATTGAAACTGCAGTTGATGATGATAGTGTAATACTACCAAAAGTAAATACTGAAGAATTTGAAATTGTAACAAGTGAAGAAGAAAATTTTAATAACTTTCAAGATTATGAAACAGATTCCGATAATACAGACATAAATAACGATTTAAATGAAATTATAACAGAGGAACTATCGGATTTAGAAAAGTTATCTCAATGGGCATTAGAATTTCAAATAAATCACTCAGCTTTAACTAGTTTATTAAAAATAATTCATCAACACTTGCAACCGAATGCGCCAAATTGTGCAAAAACATTGTTAAGTACGGCTAAAGCCCAATATATAATTAGAGAAATGGCAGATAAAGATAAATCTATGGGAGAATATGTTTACATAGGAATAGAACACCAATTAAAACAAAATATAATTGTTAATAATGAAACTTCAAAAAGGATTGACTTACTTATTAATATCGACAGTGTAAAATTGTTCAAATCAAGTTTGAAATGTTTTTGGCCAATTTTAGGCATGGTATACTCAAATCGTGTACAAAGTGAACCTTTTGTGATCGCTATATATGCGGGAACATCAAAACCAGATTGTCCAAGTCAATATTTAAATCCATTTATTCGTGAAATTAATAAATTATTTAAAAATGGTATAATCGTAAACGGACAAAAATTTACAGTATTTTTAAAAGGATTTATTTGTGATACTCCAGCACGGGCTTTTCTTAAAGGTATAGTGAGCCATACATCTTTTCATGCCTGCGAACGATGTATGGCAATAGGAAAAAAAATAGATAAAACAACAATATATCCCAGTGCTGATAGCAAATTATATTCAGATAAATCTTTTAGAAATTTCATGAATATTGAGCATCATGTGTATGTATCACCATTAATTGCAATTAATCCGCCAAGCAATATGATTGGCAGTTTTATCTTAGATTTTATGCATCTAGGTTTTCTGGGTGTGATGAAAAGAATTTTTGAATTCTTATTAGGTGAAATTAAAAATAAAGGAAAATTAAATAATTCATCTAAAAAAGAACTTTCTCGTCGACTTATAATGTTAAAACAACATATACCTCAGGAATTTCCAAGAAAATGTCGCCCTTTGGGAGATTTTGCCCGATATAAAGCCACAGAGTTTAAATTAATCGCTCTTTATTTAGGGGTTATTTTATTTAAAAAAGTTATGGACAAAGAAAGATACCATCATTTTTTATTATTTTGCGTAGCATCTCGATTATTGTGGTCTAAATTAACAGCCGTAGACTACCGTAAAAAAGCGAATCGCTACTTAAATGAATTTGTTTCAAAGCTGCCAAATTTTTATGGAAAAAAATCCATTGTTTTGAACATGCATCATTTAAAACATGTTGCTGATGACGTCAAATTTACAGGTTGTAGCTTAAGCGAAATAAATGCTTTTCCATTTGAAAATTTCTTAATGAAAATCAAACATTGGATACGTTCACCACATCTTCCGCTGCAGCAATTTTGCAGAAGACTTCATGAGCAATCTTCTATACAAAATAAAAAAAAAACTTCACTAATGTCGACAAAAGTATTGAAAAAGAAAAATAATAAAACTGATATATTGAAACTGCAACACAAAAATACAATATTTACAACAAAACAGCCTGATAATGTAGTGCTTCTACGTAATGAACAAATCATGCAGATAAATCGCATTTTTCTGGACGACAAATTAATATTGATGGAAGGTAAAATTTTAGAAAAACAAAAAAATATATTTGTTAAACCATTCGAGTCATCAAAGTTGGAAATATGGGAAATAAAAATAAATAAAGTGTCTCCAGTATTACAAGTATCGTTAAGTGAAATAAATTGTAAAGTGATGAAATTATCCATGAATTATGAACCTAAGGGTAAAATTAAACATTTTGCTATTCCATTTCTCCATGAGTAATAACATTACCCCAAAAGCACCTCGGGTGCAAAAACCTGACGCCAAGTACATTAAAACGTAGTAACTATCGACAAAAATTTGTTAACAAAATATTCGATGAAGTAGCATTTGATCTACAAAAGTATTGAAATCAATGGACGTTGCCAAGTACAATCAAATTTGCTCATAATTAATTTATGAATGTGACCTAGTCTTAGTTTTCGATAGGTATTCACATCTTAATATACATAACATGCGTAACACGTAATAACATGCAACATACGTAGGCATGAGAAAAGATCAGTTAAAATTAAAATTACGAAAAAAAATGAAAAAAAAATTTGGAGGTAGTGGTACTTGGCGGGCTGATGTTGAAGTTATCATAAGAATATTGAAATAGTTCAATTTATAGTTTCTTGTACTTTTTACAAAAATGCCCGCCAAGTACCACTACCTCCAAATTTTTTTTTCATTTTTTTTCGTAATTTTAATTTTAACTGATCTTTTCTCATGCCTACGTATGTTGCATGTTATTACGTGTTACGCATGTTATGTATATTAAGATGTGAATACCTATCGAAAACTAAGACTAGGTCACATTCATAAATTAATTATGAGCAAATTTGATTGTACTTGGCAACGTCCATTGATTTCAATACTTTTGTAGATCAAATGCTACTTCATCGAATATTTTGTTAACAAATTTTTGTCGATAGTTACTACGTTTTAATGTACTTGGCGTCAGGTTTTTGCACCCGAGGTGCTTTTGGGGGATTTCATTACTTTTTGTACACGCTTTGATTTTCTTGACGGTTTCTGTTAAATATATGTTATTTTTCAAAACATAATTCGAACTATGAGTTGTATTGAAAGTGTTTTACTAATGAAGTTGTATTGTTATCGATGTCTGAAATATCAACTGTAATAGATGTTGTATATTATTATTGTAACATGCATTTCGCAAAGTTAACTTAGAATATCGTCAATACACCACTACCATAGAACTGACACTCTGCTACGATCCACGAATGTCTCATACTCTTATTGAATGATCTCGTTCGTCTTGATTATAAGACAATTGATATGTGGTTATCCTGCACTTGGCGTATTATTTGTTATAATATGACATGACATATGACCCTGCGTGCAACCCTCCTCCTTCTTCATCTGGGCTTGGGACCGGCAATGGCGGAGTTATTAACACGCGGGGTCAGATGTTGTATGTATTATTAATACTGATTGCGGCGTTCATCCTTAAACGCTCTTTACCACTATTTTCGAATAATTATTATACTGTGCTCAAGTTTAATGTAAAAAGAATGCGTATGCATCTTTGGCATTTCGCGGCCAGTTCTTATTTATAATTGTATCATCGTCAACGTGCACCCACGCCGAAGTGCCGTCTCGCAGCATGCCGGTGTAATGCCCCTTTTCGGTACTCGGGCCATGGTGAAATATTGCACTATGAACTTTATAAGACTTCGTACAAATCGAAATTTTGTCCGTAGGTACACCTTTTATATTATAATTGGTAATCTTCGTCACTTCGTCATTTACCATTTTAGTTAATAGAAGCTGAATGACAAGACAGGCGTTTACTGATGAAACCTCAGTATTAATGAGCATATTGCTCGATCTACAATTGTAGCACGATCCATCAATAGATTTCCAGCATGAAAAATTCTGCTTAATAATGTCTGACAAGTTATGTGTCTTCTTGCCAGGTGTGGGCAACGCCAGTAACAATATGTTACTGGATTCGACAGAGGTGTTAGTATAACCACAACCTTTGCAACACACTCGTGAGGTCAACTGATGTTCAATCTCCTTCTTGAGATCATCGCATTTCGAAATGAGACTGTTCAAGAATTCTGACGCATCTTGCTGAACATTTAAAGTGAATTGTTCACCTGCAAGTCTTCTAGCGGATAAAACATTTACTGGAATTTCGATGTTCGCGTAACGGTCAATTAACATTCTCATAACATCTGTATGTTTTTGACGTAACAGACAGTCTCTAATTGGATTACAGTGAAACATGCACTGAATTGTAGCGTTAGCATAGCATGAAACATGATCAGTGCTCTGAAGGCCTTTTATTCGCCACAACTTATCGGAAATTTTTTCCTCAATTGGTACCTGACATGTAGATACATTTTTCTGCAGCGACCATCTACAGTCTTGCACTTTTCTCGGCCGTAGCCGCGTAACCGTCATCATCACAAGATCCGGCCGATACTTTTTTCTCGACCGATTATACTCTATGATAGCAGATTCATCCGCTAATACAGAATGGGGGTCGTAATTGATCAAATGTAGACCTTCTAATGAAGTTACTCGTGACAGGGCAACGTACACTTGTCCGCAAGTAAATATAGAATTGCCCGCATCGATGACGGCGTTATTCAATCTGAGGCCTTGGCTTTTATGTATTGTTATTCCATAACTGAGACAGATCGGAAATTGTTTTCGGATGACAAAGGCTCCGTCCATCGGCTCAAACTTAACCCCAACACGTTCTATAACATGTTCGATTCCCGTCGATAAGATTATTTTTACTGATTCTACATCATTAGTATCAATAGCATTAGATATTGACGTTATTTTACCAATCGTACCATTAACGAGACCTAACGTTACATCGATATTTCGTCTGATCATTATCTTTGCACCAATTTTTATAGTGACTATTTTCGCAAGACCGGCAGTTCGAGAACTGTCCTCGTCACCTTTATTCAAGATCGTCTGTACCTTTTTCTTTAAAAACGGAGGAGAATCTACAGTATCGTGTGCTAACAGATGTATTTCTTCAAATTTAATTTCACTCAACATTGCTGTATTGAGAACATCACACATGTGACAAGTTGGAAGTAGACAAACCGCGTCGTTAGGTAGGTTATTTATATAATCACATAGTTCACGTATCCTATCACTGAATTGTGTCGGTGTGAAATGGATTTTCCTCGATACTAACATTTTTGTGTCTGTATCAGTGACAACCCCAAGACGTATTCTTGAGAGTATCTCACGGTACGATTGATCGTTTTTTTGTCGCATGTTGATTGTTAATTCATCGTAACTGAATAAATTGCACCACAGGTCAATGCTTCCTATTGAGCCTATGAGCTTGCAAGTCTCTGTACTAGACAGTTTCGTGTACGCTGGTCCTTCATGGACAGGCGGCAGTTGTAATAAATCGCCGAAAAGTAGAATATGTTTTTTTCCAAACCAACCATCTTCACAATCAGACGTATTAAAAATTTCCACCAGGCGAAGATGTATATACATAAAAGTAACATTGGATATCATGGAAACCTCGTCGATGATAATCAGCGCAACATTTTTAAGTTGATCCCGTATAGTTTTCAAAACCGCGTCAGACAGTTGTTTGTACTTTGGAGTGATGCCGTGTTCAACAGGCAATTGGAACAGTCTGTGAACAGTAAGACCATCAATATTGAACGCTGCTATTCCGGTTGGTGCGGCGACCGCGGTATCCAAGCCAGCGTGCTGCTTAATCCAACACCTGATGGTTTTGATCAGGAAACTCTTACCAGTTCCACCCTCTCCACTGACGTAAAGGCGTAAAATATCGTTTGAAATTACATTACCCGTAACTTTATCAAAGATTCTTTTCTGATCTGCGTTCAATTCTGTTATCATTTGCGAAACATCGACAGCCTCTACTTTTTCAGCTCCTTGCTGAAACTCCTTCATCGCTCCTTCAGCTTCGATAGGCTCACAGCCTAATGGTATCGTTTCCGAAGTATCGCTATTCTGTGATTGATCTGTTTTCGTCGTATGTATCTCGATTAACTCTTTGACATGCTCCAGACCTTTTCGAACCTCGGTTATGCGCTCATGATACTCTAGCGCCTGCTCAAGCTCCGATTGTATCGACTGGAATGATTCTGTGTAAGTATCACATCCGTTTTTAAGCTCATCAACATCTCTCCACGGTTTGAAGAGTAACAGCAGTGCGAAAAAATATCGTTCGGGTTGATTCTGAACGTTATTCTTATAATGATTGATGAGACACCCGCGTTTCCGCTTTTTCAAGAACAGTGCCTTACCTATTTGATAATACTCAACCCCTTGCGCTTTAGGCTCAGCTTTCGTTACTTCGTACCATTTCGCGAAATCGTATAGGTTGGCGGATTCTAATTCTTCTGGACGAGCGGGATAATGTGTATCGACTAACGAATCACAAAATATGTCCGTCGAATTTGCGTCCAAAGCTTTTATTTCCTTGCGAGTTTTAACTTTTCTACTTCTAATCATGTTCACATCAATCCACTTGATGGTTGTTTGTGGGTCTGTGCCATACAATGCAATTCCTAACAGAGTGTCAGCCGCCTCTAGAGCGCCACATTCTCTGTGTGATTCAACATGCGTAATGCAAAATTCCATAATCGACTACACAGAGATTTTGTCGAATTTATATCTTCAAAAGTTGTATCTACATTGCTTTTCTCCGCTTTTGACACGTACTTTGTGCAATACCAATTCAGCAGAGTCGATTTTTCACCGATGAACTGTATATCCATGTTGCCTTCCCAAGCCGTGAGAATTGTCGGATTATAATCATTGATATTTGCCTCCTGTTCAGTACGTGGAAGATCGTACAGCCTGCTTTTAGACTTTAGTTTTCGACGACCAGCAATTGAAATAGCTACATCTCTCATTAAGAAGTCATTCGTAACAGGGCGTGAAAATCCGAAACGACACACTTTGGTCGAAGTAAATTTTTCAGTTTTCTTGGTCCGTAAACAGTAAGAATTATGTTTGTGCCGCTGATGTGTATTAACACGACGATACAAATTTGGTGAAACATTATTCGATGGCATCTTGCAAGTGACATATTTGAGAATAAGGCTTGCTACTTCTTCATTAGAAGATTGTCCAATAATCGGAGCATCTTTTATCCAGATTAATAAATGAAAATGTTGCGTGCCTCTACCTTGGTACTCGCGCCTCCAAAAGTAATGCGTTACCTCGCCAATGGGGTTATCTTGCGAACATATGAAATCAAGCATAGCTCGAAACTTATTTTCTACAAACCTGGATGTAGACACTGGATCAGCACTGATCAATTGACTGACAGACATCGTAGCTGCTGAAGGTCCTCCTACCTCTCGAAGGTATTCGGTAAGGTCGGACCATAACCATTCGCTTGGACTTAGGGTAAGAAACCACGTCGCCGGCCCGTAATTATGTATCATGCAAGACACATCATTCCTTGGCCGGCTCCAATATTGTTGTGTGTTGCGCAGCCTTGAGAATATAGAATTTAAATTTCCTTCCAATTCGTTTTTCGACATTTTTTCTAAGTAACTGGAAGCAGTTTCCCGCTCACGAGGATTGGTTACAGTTGATTTTTGATAAATGCCACTACTCAATTGACGATTGTTAGCGTCGTTCAATAAGTAAAAACTGTATTGCGGATCCAGCCTGAATTGCTGATGTTTCGACATTAGTTTCGACTTGATAAATTCGAAGTGAGTGAGTCGTGTCGACCTATCTTCCTGCTGTCCGTTGCAACCATGTGGGTACAAATGCGGAAAGCACTGCAAATCTAGACTTTTCAGACGATTATCCAACGGCACGTCGTGGATTTTGAGCATTTGATAAAGGTCAGTCGCAGTTTCATTTGGCCTCTTCTCATACATCGGATGCACTGTGAATTGTTCGTACAACACTTCAGATTCTGAAACCTGAGTCAATAATGCTTTATGCTCGTTCTCGTCGATTTTGTTCGGAATTTCGATTTCCGGTGGAATATCATTTTCATTTTCATTTTCTATTGTTGCATCTTTGATTTGAAATTCAACTTCTTGAATGTCACGCAAAAGAATATCCGCAGAAGTTGGTAGCACGATTTCCGAGTACATAGGATTATTTTCCTTAAGCCATATTAATGCATTCCATACTTTCTTTACATCAACCAAATTTTCCCATACTAATTTAGATTTAGTTGGAATACCACGTACTATAATATGCAGCTCATGATTGACGTTTATCGGGTCCGTTGGTGGACAAATTTTTTTCAAAGTTTCTTCCATCGGTAAAGGTAAATGAAACGTCCTTCCCTTAACTTTTCGTACCATCTCTCTGTGAGGTAGATTCTTATTAGCAACGGTACCCATTCTTTGAACGATTTGAAATGCTTTAGCTCTCTGAATTAAAATGCGCTCGTAATCGTTCAAGGATGATATTACTTCCGGCACTGGATCAGTAGTAAGTTTATTTAATATACATTTAGGCGGCATAGTGTTTTTACGGAGTTTAGGGAGACAATAGTTGCAAACATAATCAATATCTTTTGCTCGAGTATGTGCCATCAAATCCATCCAGAGTTGCCCTGTTATTGGATTTCTGAATTTTTCAATGTTTGTCACATCTCTTTTGAAGCACAGTTTTTCACACGATACGCACACGTAACGGGGATAATCCGTGGAACGTTTCGTCAAAGCTTTGAAAGCGCCAGAGTACTGGCATATAATGCTTTCCTCGTTCAAATCAATTTGATGTACAATATCATTGGCGATAGCATTTGCTTTTTGCTGCGCTATTCCTGAGACTTGTTCTAGTATCTCAAGATCGCCATCGACTAAGGCTTTATCGATAGCAGTGATCTTCGTATAACAATTCCATATTTCGTATACGAGTCTGCGTACGTACCGCGCCGATGGAAAATGTGCCGCTAAAATTTGAACAGCTAAGAAAATTGATTTGCAAGTAGGATCACCCATGTAACAAACTTGTGAATGACCTTGCTTGACGTCTGTCTGTTTGACAGTACAAGCCAATCGAGTTACGAATTTCTTCATATTCTTCAGCGTACACGTGGATATAATTTTCAGAAAATTAATATATTCGTTCACCAACATTAAATTATTTGTTTTGCACATGTCGCCGCAAATCCAATTTTTGTTTTGGCTCTTTTCACTTGTTTTTGCTTGTTTTAGTACAGGCAAAATGTTAATAGCTTGCCCCACTGAATTTGTGACGATTGGTTCAGAAAATCGCACATTCTCATACGTTCCTTCCGAAAAATAAGCTTCAGCAGAAGTGGTGTGTTTTGAATGACCACACAGCGCGGTAAGTCGATCTTCAGTATCGTAATTGGAACATTCAGCAGCCTTTGTTAAGTAGACTTCCGCCTTCTTCTTGATAGTCTCTAAAGTTTTCCTTATTATGATGATCTTGGAATTCCGGTCATGAATACACCATTTTATGATTGATTCCGCTTTGATTCTTCTTTCTGTTTCAGACGGTTCTCTAATTTTTGGCAAAATTTGTACGATATATTTTTCTTTCGACTGTAGCGATGTTACAGTGCTTGCCATGTGAATGCGTCGATATTTCGTACTAATTTTTTTCGCAACATCAACTTTGATTCTAGCAAAATAATTGACACGGCTTCGTGCTAGTACCTTTTCAACATTAGAATAGTAAAGCCGTTTTTTCCGAATTCGGTTCATTTCAATATTCGAGAGATAACATTTGTTGTTTTTAGCTCGATTGTTTCCAACATAATTAGTGTTTATGAGTTTCAAATTGCGCACGGAATATGCGGTGCGCTTAAGATAATTAATTCTATCTTTCCGAGCATGATAACGGTTACGTTCCCGTTTCAGTTTATCCTCATCAACCATAGTCGTTATGTTAGCGGATACATTATAAACCTGTTGATCAAACCCATTTTCGGTATTTTCGAATTCTACAAGCTCTTGTCTTGCGATAACTGTATCCGTTACCGAAACGCCTGTGCAAACATTCAACAGTTCTTGACCATCCCTTATATTTGAAATCTGTTTTACGCAATGTTCCTTTATGTCTAGACGTTTCTTATTACTTGGTGTTAATTCTGGATTACTCGCAGGATTCACGCTTTCATCTTCGCGGATTTGTCGAACGGGAGTTTTTGTTATAGAGTTATCGACTAATTGAACATTCGTGTTAGGCTGCTCACGAATCATTTTTTTTACGGTTTGCTGCGCTACACATATCTGAGAAGCAGCCCTTCTTTTTGGAGCAACGATTGGAAAACGTTCCATTACATTACTTTCAAAGATTTTAAGTAAATGGGTTCGCATTTTAGTGACGTCGTATGTGACGTTTTGCGGCTTGTATCCGTTAATAACCGAAATTGCGAAAGCAATTGCAAATACCCCACAGTCACATCCGTTAGGTTGCTGCTGGACTATTGGGAATTTGATTTGTTTCGATTCAAACTGGTAAAATGGGAAGAGGCTTCTTAAATAGATTTCATGATGCTTGTGAAGTCGTTTTGAGTTTAAGGAGTCGTATATGAATATTGATTTGGTGTCAAAATAACTACATACCCAGTGTTTCTCACCTGCCGTAACACCGCTATGCAGTATTTGCACGTGTCTTGTGTTTTCAGAAACGGGTTTAATAGTATCTGGCATTTGTACTCGCCACGATTCCTGCGGTCGATATTCTGAGCAGCTTTTTACAAGATATATAAATTGATCCATATGAAGCTCAGATAACCATCTGCCAGATGTGAGAATATCCTTCGATTTTTCGTCTAGAGTCGGTCTAGCATCACGGCGCTCACACCTTTTTTGTTTTACCACAGGCGGTTCTGTTATGTTTTCCGGTATTATAGCTTTAGTTTGTGATGAACACTTGGCTACTTGACTTTTTTTGTTAGCCTTAACGATTTGATTTTCAGTGCTAACTAAAAACTCTTTTGCCGAAACTTCCGTCAGCGGTTTATTATTACTATTTTTTGTACAATGTTCTTTACAAGAATCAACTAACATACGTTCTACTGATTCAATTTTTACATTTTTATTCTTAAATCTAGGCGCTTTTTGACGCGTAGACAGGAAGCTGCACGTGGGTGACGCTTTTATATCGGTTAGCTGTTTCATAACTCGCGGCTGTGAAAGGTTTTCAACGCTTTCGCCAGATATTTGTTTTAGTTCAAATTTTTGTGAATTTTCAATGACTGCAGCCCTTTTTTTTTGAAACCTCGTTGCAGATCGTGTGAGTTATTGAAATTCTCACAGTCAACTTGACGTTTGTTCGAAGCTAATTTCTTTTCAACTCATTTAGTTTGCATTATCGTAATGCACGGAAAATCTTTGATGACATTATTTTGAAACATTGTGAATAGATGTCCACGCATGCGAGAGACGTCATACGTAATCTTATCTGGTTTATATCCATTTATGATCGAAATCGCAAACGCTATGGCGAAGACTCCACAGTCGGACCCGTTTGGTTGCCGTTGAACAATGGGAAACTTTACGGGATTCGTGTCAAACTGGTAGAATGGAAACAGTTTCTGCAAATATGTTTTATGGTGTTTGTGAAGTACCTTCGAATTCAACGAATCATAAATAAATATTGATTTGCCATCGAAATAACTGCACACCCAATGCCTCTCGATGTCATACTCTCCGCTGTGCAGAATTTGAACGTGTTTGACATTCGGCAACACTGGTTCTATTGTGTCTGGCAACTGCACTCGCCAAGATTCCTGTGGAGCATATTTTGAGTAGCGTTGAACCAGCAACGCAAAATGATCAATATGATCATCATACAACCATTGTTCAGATCTAATCATATTCATCCACCTATCTGCCAAAATCGGTATCTCTTTATGTTGCATGACTAAATGAAATGCTGACACACGTCTTCTATCTCAAATTTACAGGCGCACAGCTGCCCTCAGATTCTACGGCGCTAAGCTGCCTTTCGCAATGCGGTCACAAGTAGCCGTTTGCAATATAGCGCACAGCAGCTATCTTTCGAAACAAAATCGAAATAATTATTGAGATAGAAGATAAACTTACCTAACCTACCTAACCTATCTAACTTAATTATACTGAATGATTTTACAAATACCCCTTTATGTGACCAACTAAATAAAACAAACTCAATTCACCCGTCGCGTGTAATATAATATGCAATAGTATACGTATTTGTAATATAATAATAAAACACGAAACTCTGCTTGTCAATTACAAATCTGTCACACTAATCTTGAATCTACGGAACAACAGATGACAAATGTTTTTGTGGTTGAACAATCAGCCACGTTACAGCGCTGGTTTTTCTTTTCTGTTTCACTCTCTGGACAAAATTTATCCTGCTGGTTTCATCGTGTAATCTGATTGGCTATATGATTTTGTTAAAAGAAGAAAACGTCGCCTGAATTATGGAATAACCTTTCATAACGCAATAGAATGAGACATCACCGCCAGGATCGCTGCGATCGTGAAATGTCGTCGCGAACCTAGCGGACAACGAACTGAAGTTTGACAGAGTCTAGCTAGTCATCGATATATTTACTTCGGAATCGAGAAAGAGAGACAGATAAAGAGAGTAGAGTATAGCCCGTTGCGTAAAGGGGAAACCCCGCATAGCCAGAACCATGCCTAACCAAGCAAAGTACGCTTGTCTTTACAACATTTTTATTTGGATAAATGGCTCGATACCATTGTATAAAAGATCGCAGATGAAATTCTCTAATCGACCGTCTAATCTTTCTACGAACCCCACACAACCCTAACTGGTAAGTATATTTACACAGCAACATCCACCAATAATAACATGTATAACTGAGGGTCGGGAATAAATAACCTTCGTTTATATGAATACTTATGTTTCTTATAACAGAAGGTAACTAGCATAGAATTGTTTAAAGAATTCAGTATCTAATTTGACAACAAAGATCGAAGCCAATAATTATATGGAGCATGGCAGCATTCCAGTGTTGATATCTTGCAGTTTTCTCAAAGTCTTATTGCTGGTATATGTATCTACCTGCTATTGTCTGGATTCGAATGTACTGTAATAAAATGTTTATAATCCTATCCATATAAATCAGTGTCTGAACTTATTACAGTTATTGTGGAAAATGTGACGGTTATTAAAATGAGTAAAAAAAATCCACTAATTAGACGAAATATTTAGTTTTTTTTAACATTTATTTTTATATGTATTATATATATCTTATTTAAACAGGGCCGCCGCCACCACCGCCACCCCTGCCACTCCTGCCACCCCTGCCTCTGCGTCCCGCCCCACGCCAAGGGCTGGCCATGGTATACAATAATGCCACCAGGCTTTGATGTTGGCGCTGCTGGCGTTGGCGCCAGCGTTGACCGGCACGTTGATGCCTTGCACGATCTGAAATATTGCAAGTGAAGGTATTGCAATAAATATTCTTCAAATAAAGTAGATTGATTATATCAAACACATGGGAAACCATATAAAAATAGAAAAGGATACATTATAAAGAAAGAAGTTCCATCATGTTACAGTTGGTGCGGATACCTATGCAGATGATTTAATTACTTGAGTAACAAGTTTTGGACAGCCAGTAGAAGGAAGAATATAAATAATCATTTTGTATAGTACCATTGACTGGCACCACCTCCAGCCCCGGTGGCACAACCACCTCAGCAGCCACTGGCCCCTGGCCCCGAGGAACAGCTGCAGGTACTTCAACTACTGGGTATATTGCGAACACGTGATTAGATGAATTATCAAATTAAAATGACTTCCCATTCGGATTATTTATATGAAACTGTCATATTCTTTGATATGTTAATATTGATAAATAGAATACGCATATGATGGTAAAATTCCATCTAATAATGTTGATATGATCTATGTAAGAAAGTACGTAAATGAATTGTTTAACTGTACCCTGATGCTGTTGTGGCTGCATTGCAATTGGTGCAGCCACCTCCGGTACTGCAGCCACCTCCTGCGGTACTTGTATTGCTTCTGAAAATGCACGCACATATTTGTAATGTTAAACTACAATTATGCGACGAAAACGGTTCACTAGGGTGGCGACATACTTGCAAAACCGGGAATAGTCATGGAATTTCGTCAGTTTTGAAAACTCCTGTAAATGTCTGTGAATGATGCGAATCTATATAGAAAACGCGTGTTTTTTATTTGTTTTTTAAATTATTTTTAAGCTGAGCTATTCTCGAAATTCGGTAGTAAACGCATGTATATATTTGGTGAAATTTCGTAAATAATCGCACAAAAAACAAGGTAATAGATATATATTCCCCCCTTCTCTCGTGCCGAGCCATCATCGCTACACTTTACTTTATTTTGATTCTATCTACAGAGCTCAGTTAATATCAAACTTTTGTTTGTGAAAATTTATTGAATTTTATTTCAGCTGAATTGTCGCCACCCTGTCGATATGCTTTTTTTTCATTACTTACGCATGTTTTGTTGGCCGATGGCCGGCACATCAACGTGATGTGCGTCCATCAAGCGGGCTATTTCGCTCTCGTATTCAGATAACTAATAACAAAATCATAAATTGAATACATGTGAGATTCCAATTCGTCTTTCGAATACATAATTACATCAACATTACTTCAAATTTGTATTAAAACTAAGGATAATGTACAATAAAAACTCACACTATCGGGTGACGATCTGTTGCCTGTGTCCATTTTTAAGTAGAAAGAAATAAGTTCGTATAGATCAACGTCCTCCCCCATAAAAAAAAAAATTAATTAATTAATTATTATTCCGTAAATGTATTTAAACCTGTCAGGTCAATCGCTTTTAATTTTCAAAATGGGCCCGCTTACATAAAAATATACGTTAGGTGGCGCCATCGTGGGAACACCAATGCACGATACAAAAAAGGATAGTATTTTCTATTTACGTAACCCTGGGGCCTACTCTTATACACTATTCTTTTTTGTATTGTGCATTGGTGTCCACCCGATGGCGCCACCAACATCTAAATTTATGTGCGCGGGCCCATTTTTAAAATTACCGGCGATTGACCTGACAGGCTTAGAAACATTCACGGAAGAAAGTTAATAATTATTCTTTATTTATTGCCAGAGGACGTGGATCTGTACTTACTTTTTTACTTCTGTTGACAAATGACCGCGATTGATATATCTTCGCCCGATGGTATGAGTTTTTATTGCATATTATTCTTACTTTTAATTCAAATTTAAAGTAAGATAGATGATGTAATTATGTAATCGAAAGACCAATTGGAGTCTCACATCTACTCAATTAATGATTCTATTACAAGCTATCTTAATACAAAGCGGAAATCGCTCGACTGATGGATGCCCATCACGTCGATGTGCCGGCCATTGCTCCCCAAAACATGCACAAGTAATGCTAAAAAAATTGAATTGCATGATTTTTCCCCGACTTTTCCCTTTCAAAAGTTCGATATTACCTGACCTCTTTCGACAGAATCGAAACGAAGTAAAGCGGAGTGATAGTGCTCTGGGGGGGGGGGGGGGGGGGGGGGGGGGGTATATTTATTGTCTTGTTTATTACGCCATTATTTACGAAGTTGCACTAAATATCCGTTTACTACTGAATTTCGAAAATAGCTTAGCTTAAAAAAATTAAAAAATAAATGAAAAACATGCGTTTTCCATATAGACCTGCGTTATTCCCTAAATTTTCCCGCACTTTCCCAAACTGAGTAAATTCCATGACTATTCCCGGTTTTCCAGGTCTATCGCCACCCTATTAAGTCGTTTTCGTCACAGAATTGTAGTTTAGCATCACTAATATGTACATACGTACATTTTCAGATGCAATACAAGTGTAGAAGGTGGTTACGGTACAAGGACCACGGATGCGGCAGCCAAAGCAACAGGATATGGTTAAAAATAATTCATTGACGTACTTTCTTAAATCATTTTTTTAATCGGTATTTATGCTGTTATAATATTACATGAATCATAACAGTACTTTATTCATTTGATTTTTGATCGGTATTTTCGCTTTTATAATATTACACAGATCATATCACCATTATTTGATGCAATTTAACAATCAGATGCGTATTCGAGTTATCAATATTAACATATATTAACATATCAAAGAATTTAACAGTTTCATATCAATGATCTGAATGTTAAGACATTTCAATTTGGTAATTCATCTAATCACGTGTTTACAATATACCCAGTAGTTGAAGTACCCGCAGCTGATATTCAACTAGCGGTGGTTGATGAGGCACGGGGGAGTTGTGTCTATCAATGGTATATTGTAAAAAACGATTACTTATATTCTTCCTTCTACTGGATGCCGGAACTCGTTACTCAAGTAATTAAATCATCTGCACAGGTATTCGCACCAACTGTAATATGATGAAACTTCTTTCTTTATAATGTATTCTTTTATGTTTTAATATGTTTTTCCATATGTTTGATATGATTAATCTACTTTATTTGAAGAAAATTTATTGCAATAGCTTCACCTTCAACATTTCAGATCGTACAAGGCATCAACTGCCAGTCAACAGTGGCGCCAGAAGCAGCAGCGCCAATATCAATGCCTGGTAGCATTTTTATATGGCATGATCAGCCCTTTCCATGGGGGGGCACACGGGGGCAGAGCCCAAAGCAGGGGTGTCGCAGCGGCTCTATTTAAACATTGCAAACTATATAACTATTTTTTGAATAACAAAAAATATACATACATTATAACTTTTATTTTGAAAAATATAGTTATATAAAATATATATGTATATTATAATAAAAAATAAATAAAATTATTTTGTTTAAACCCATCGTCATTTTCCATGCAGTTATTACTCGTTGCTAGAATACTTGACAATATTTTACATATTTCATTTAAATCAAATTTTAAATTAAATGAACCAGTATCTTCATCTAAATATGACGAGCCGCGTTACATGCTTTGATGGCAGCTCTTAGAGCAAAAGATGTCTTACGAGGCAATGTCAGAAATTGATAATATAATATTAGAACCGTATAAGAATTTTTCATCCACGATAACTAATTGATTGCATATTTTTTTTCAGTTTGATAATGTACGGTATCATTTTCCGCAACTGATTCATACAAATAGACTAATATGCGGATGGGGTTAATTGTTTTTTTGTTACATTAAATACAAATCTATAAAGTAGCAGGTACATACTAATAGATGGCATGTTGTTACTCATTTTGATCACGTACGGTTACATAGGCTTTCTTGAAAGTGTTAAAATCTCGATGCAATACTGCTATGCTCCATAAATATTATTATAAGTAAGCGTTTAATAATAATTATTATTATCTCCGTATTTTACGGAATTACTTTGATTTGAAATAAATACAAGTAAACTATTGACACTTCGTTATAATCGCGATCAATCGTGACAGGTATCATAACCTCAAAGGCTCGACTCGTCAAATAAACAAAAAGATAAATATGACTATATATATTACGTTCAGCTATACAGTGTGCGCGATTATGCTGCCTCCCGTGGGCCATAGAAAGAGTTATTGCATGGCAGACCGACGAACTCGCTCGGAATTCTATGCGTATCCGTAGTATATATAGATATAGAGATCAGTGGAAACTCTTCTCTCGTCGGAGTACTCTCTATGTATTATATCCGCATAGTTTTTATGCACGGAGCGAAAATCTGGTACGACGAAGAAATTGCTGAGATGAAACTGACCCCCTCGATTTTTCAAATAATCATATCTCAGCTATCCGTGCACCGATTGCATTGATATTACGCTCAAATGTAATCTTTTTCGCATCTTATTCTTGTATTAATTCGGTGAGCCCTGAGATATTGCCTATACGCCGTAATGAAATAATATGGTTACCCCCACTCCTGCGCCGAGCTCCCGTTCCGGTAAAAGAGAGTGGTAGAGTCGAGACGGGATAATTTTTTTTTTTTTTTTTTTAATTTTTTTTTTTTAATGTACTTGGCGCGAGACTCTACCGAGTCTCTTGATTTTATCAAAAATAATTATGTGTCAGTGGAGGTAGTTTTTTAAAACTTAATAATAAGAATTATTTTTTAACCCACAAGGTTTTCTTTTACTAATTATAAATAAAATTGAAAGTGTTTATAACTTAATCCTATTATATGTCTAGACTGAAATTTATGTTACAATATGACCATAAACTATGGGTTTAAGATTACAATACTAGAGATCTTTTATGACGTAGAAAGCCGAACTCTTGAATTCTCAGAAAATGAGTGTACTGTATACATTAAACTTAATATGTTGTCAGGGACTTCATATTCTTTTCTGTAAACAAACATCGAAATAGACTATATTTCAAGCAATATTCTAAGTGAACTGTTGCATGCTGTGCGTGCATGAGAGAATTTTTTGGTTTTATTAGCTCTGTTTAAGTCATAGCGTTAACTTCAACTGCTGGAAGTTTTAGTTAAAATTAAATATAAAATAAAGTTGTGATCTAAGTGCGTCTTGTGAAAATTCTAAAATTAATATTCAGTGGATTATTTTTAAAATAAAAACATTTATTATAATTAAATTTAAAGCAAACATGGAATCTTCAGACAACCTGCAGGTAAATAAATAATTATGTTTCAGTTCTTAATGTATTTATGAAAGAAATTTAGAAAAAATACAATGTATAAGTGTACAACGAAAATAATAATTTTTCTAAAATTTCAAAGTGATATATACAGCTTTTGAAAAGAAATTTTTCTCTATTGTTATAAAAGCCAAAAATTATTTTTTATGCTTTTCTGTAAAGTTGTCAATAGTTTTCAGTGATCAATCTAATTAAAATGGTTCTTTCGCATCAAAAACTGCTCATCACTTGAATTTTTATAAAATTTATCGCGTTACTAAAGCCATAAGGGCGTATAAAAAAATTTTTTTTGCTCTAATCAACTTAGAAATGTTGAAAATGTAAGAAAAAGTGAAAATAATGCAAAAAATGTGTATTGAGCTACTGAATCCGAATTCGAGATCAGTTTGGCAAATACACCTTCAAAATTTCGAATAAATTGCGTGCCGGTTTTATTAACTGTACATAATTTCAGAGTTGCATTTTTGATGAAACATTTTTTTTATTATTTATATAGATCATCACTGACGATGATATATCAGACAAATACGTAATCGTGGAATTCAAGAAACGTGGTCCAAAAGCCAGCAAAATTGTTGAAATTGTACTGTGCAAATGGATAAAATTTGACTATACAAAAAAAAAATTCCTAACAAAATTTTTGGAAGGCTCCTCCGAAAACAATGAATACACCAATGATGATCGACAATTGATCGAAAGGTTATTAGAAGCCAAATGTGATGCGCCAGAAAGTTGGCTAGAATATATTTGTTACGTGAGAGGTGTATCTGGTAAGTTATAAATTTTTTGCGGTATTTATTTTTATTTGTGCAAATATCAAACAATAATTTATATTTTTTAGATACAATTCAAGAAGCTGAGAGAAAAATAGAGGTATTAAATGATAAAGAAAATGCTTTTTCAACTGACTCCGATAAGGATTCGGACCAAAAAGCGGAGGAGTTAGCCGAATTAATAAAAAGGCAAGCCTTCAGAAATCAAGAAATAGCTCTCCATTCAGCTATTTCAGAACAACATAAAAGTGACGATGGTAAGAATAAATATTTACATAAAATCTCTTATGAAAAAAAAAAAAAAAAAAGATTCACTCCATACAAACTTATAAATATATATACTTTTAATCAATTGAAATGTTTTGAACCTTTCAAAATCATTTTAATCTTTTTATTAATAATAATTATAATCTTTTCATTTCAGATGGAAAAGGCGATAAAAAGAAGAAGAAGAAGTCAGCTAAGAAAAGAAAAGGTATGTAAAGATCAGTCAATAAGTGATTAAAAACATAGTCTTTAATTAAAATTTTATAATTTGTTATAGAGAATGACAGCAGTGAAACTGAGGAATATGATATAGAGAGACCACCAAAAAGAATTAAATCCATAAATGTAGGAAACCAATCAGGAACTACATCAGATTGTACAGGTCGCTGTTGCTGCTGTCAAAGTGAGTTTTGCTACGTATGTGTTAATGCGCTATAAATATTCATATTATAATTAATTATCAATTTTCCAGAGCTCAAATTATATTCGGAAGAGATGGACTTGAAAGATATTATAATTAAAATGAATAGAAAATTAAGCCGATTGCACGATATAAGTATTGTAAATTTTGCTTCACTGGCTGCTCAAATAAATGAGCTGAAAGGATCATGCCAAGTACAGAAAGGAAATGTTCAGGCAAAAATCGTCGATTTTTCTGCTAAGTACGATGTACATTTACCATGTGAAACAAAAGAACATATTGATAAGTTGAACTCAGCTTTAGCAGCTGAGGAATGTAGTAATGACTTGGTATGTATTGTTTGTTCTTGATTATTTATATATGTGTGAAAAATTTTTCGAAATTTAAATTTGATTTTTGCAGAAAACAATAATCAAAAGTTCAATCAATCGGCTAGCGGGAGTGGGGAAAACTACAGCTAGTATTCTTCGTTTGTTGCTAACAAGAGAAATAGCTATGAAATGCACTGCGCAGAAAGCCGTCGTTGAAAAATATCTTATAAAAGATATGAACTTCACTAAAGTTGTAACTGGTAAAAAAATTAGGATTTGTTAATATATTGAGAGATTTATTGAACTATTAAATTGATACTTTAAATATTTTTTAGATGTTTTAATGGATGAGACAAACATCCTGACACAAAAATTAGGTCTCAAAGCTGTTGGAGATGCTTTGAGCAATTCAAAAGATTGGGATGGTCATCGAATTATACGAGCGAAAACTCAGCAAGTAGTAACTGAATAACTGAGTCAACTGATTCTATTCTTTGAAAAATAATCTTAAGTATAAAAAATATTATATTTTTAGCTTTTATATTCTTTAAATATGAGAAATATAGATTTAAATTCTTTAAATCTATAAAAAATGATTGTTATGCCTTTAAAATTAGTTTAAAAATGTAAGTACATTATTCATTAAATATAAAATAAAAAAAAAAAAAATGTTTCTCAAAATTTAAAATTGTATTTAAATTCATGTAAAGAAAATATTTAAGATTCCTGCAATTTTCCATGAATTTCCTTTTTATATACCCGGTCAGGTAATACCGTCGCAATACCCGATCAGGCTATTTAGAATTATCCGACTTGGCGTTTGTTAAGTTAAATGATTAGAAAAGACCCTTGAACCCAATCGGGTCATCGAGAATCAGCCCGACCGTTAGCCTAACCAGAATGTAATGCCTTTTGAAAGGGTTTAAGCTGAAACTCCCGATTAGGAAAACAGCCGGAAGGGAAATCAAAAACCTGACCTGGTTTTGGTTCAGCAGCATGAACGGAAAAGACTTTACATGCCCGATCGGGTAATCTAGAATCAGCCTGGCTACTAACCCGACTAGAATGTAATGCGTTTTGAAAGGGACTTGGCTCAAACGCCCAGTCGGGTAAATGGTCGGGAGGGAAATCAAAGACCCGACCTGGTTTTGGTTCAGCAGCATGATCGAAAAAGAGCCGCGAAACCCGATCGGGTATCTAAAGTCTTTTCCGATCATGCATCTTAACAAACGCCCGATCGGGCAATCAATACTCTCCCGACCATTTACCCGACTGGGCGTTTGAGCCAAGTCCCTTTCAAAACGCATTACATTCTAGTCGGGTTAGTAGCCGGGTTAGTTTTCCGGGCCCTTAAATCAAACCGGGCAGATTGTATGGAACCCGATTGGGTAAACCGAATCATTTCTACCAGGGATGAGGCAATAACGGTATTCATGCCAAAGTTTTATGACTTTTCAAACTGTGCTGTCGTACCGAAAGATTATTCAAATTTTCAAGTATCATAAGGCTCAGTATACATTCAAGGTCTAACATGATTAGCTAATGTCTTGGCTCACTTTAACGCCTAAACATATACATATTGAAAAAATTTCTTCGGTATAACAGATCAATTACCAGAATGCTCAGACTGAATTTCTTAAGTCCAATGTTACCAATGGAAAATATATGCTATGTGAACATTACTTATATGAAGACTAAATCTGATTGAGAGACACTATTATTTATGCACCTAGGGCGAGCCTCGCTGGCTCACTACCTCCACATAGAAACAACACGCCGAGACATATCCAGTGGGCTCGCCCTTGATGCATAAAAAAAAAATTTCAACTCTGGACCCCGTTAGCGCGTGATTTTCGAGCAACCACCAACACGCATCATTTCATTCATAGAATAAAAACTAAATTATTTTTATTGAATTTGAAATAAGATTTGAATTCTACTAAATATTTTTATTTTAAATATTCTGTATTCAAAAAAAAACAGTACATTTTTATAACTTTTGTAATCATCTTTTCATAAATTTTCAATTTTTTTTAGATAGATTTATATTCTTAACAAAGTGATAGTTTTATTTCAATTTTCTTAAATTTTAAGTCGACTATAGAGAATTAATACTTGATTACGAACACTTAGTTTGTGAATTATAAACTAACAAAAATGGTTATAATTAAACATTTGAGAAAATTGAAATAAAACTATTACCTTGTTAAAAATATATAAATCTAAAAAATTAAAAATGAATGAAAAAAATGATTATAAAAGTTATAAAAATGTACCGTTTTTTTTTTTTTGAATAAAGAATATTTAGTATAAACATATTCATTTATAATTAAAGGAATCACTTTTAAATCACTTACAGTTAATAGTGATGTTATTGCAATTTTTAAAGATAAGAATTGGTTTTTCACTATCTTTTTCATTTTCATAAAACTGAGTCGATACCACTTTAGGAGCGATAAACTCGTTGATGGCTCTCAGGTAACTAACCCAAAGTTACCTGACGGCAAAGTGTTAGATAAGGAAGGACCGTAAACAATACGTGTTAGCCATAATGCAACTCGTACCTATAAACTGGTAGGTACCTACTGCTCCTCGACCATGATCATATGATTTCGGTCGAGGGAGACGCTCGGGCGTACTCAGCACTGTTACTGGCTGAACACGCTCTACTCGTAATCACGCACGTACAGGGTCCTGAGCTGAAATAGTTATTTACGCACCTAGGGCGAGCCTCGCTGGATTACGTCGAGGCGTGTTGTTTGTCGGTAGGGGTAGAGAGAGCCGAGGCCGCGCAGCGGCCGAGGCGCTCACTACCCCCACATACAAACAACACGCCGAGACGTGTCCAGCGGGCTCGCCCTAGGTGCATAAAAAATTTTTCAACTCTGGAGCCCGTTAGCGCGTGATTTTCGAGCAACCATCAACACGTATCATTTCATTCACAAAATAAAATTTAAAAACTAAGTCATTTTTATTGAATTTTAAATAAGATTTGGATTCTACTTACTTAATATTTTATTTTAAATATTATTTATTCGAATAAAAACAGTACATTTTCATAACTTTTATAACAATGTTTTCATGAATTTTCAATTTTTTAAATAGATTTATATTCTTAACAAAGTAATAGCTTAAATAGTAATAGTTAATTTTATTTTCTTAAATCTTAAGTCGACTATAAAGAATTAATACTTGAACATGAGTACTTTTTAAATTATAAACTATGAACGTTTTCAAATTATAAACTAACAAAAATACTTATAATTAAAGGAGTCACTTTTGAATTACTTATAGTTAATAGTAATGTTACTGCAGTTTTTAAAGATAAGAATCGGTTTTTCACGATCTTCTACATTTTCAAAAAATTGGGTCGATACTACTTCTTCTAATTCTTCTATTGTCACATTTTCTTTGTTTGTATCGTTTTTTTTGAGTTTTTTCACCGGTGGTAAATGAAACTGGCTTTTTGCAAAAGTTTATCCAATTCTGTATTGACATCTTCATCTTCTTCTTGATCACTGTCACTGTCACTTACTTTTGTTACATTATTCGATAACGCAAACATATTTGTAGAACTCATTTTATTCACTGTTCAGTTGCAATATGAATGTATTGATGCGCTAAAAGGCGTATACAAATGAGCGTGTTTAAACCCGTCGATGGCTCTCAGGTAACTAACCCAAAGTTACCTGGCGGCAAAGTATTAGATAAGGACGGACCGAAAACAATACATGTTAGCCACAATGCAACTCGTACTTGTGAACCTACCTATGGTACCTACGGTTCCTCGACCATAATCATGATTTCGGTCGAGGAGAGACGCTCGGACGTACTCAGCACTGTTACTTGCTGAGCACGCTCTACTCGTAATCACGCGCGTACGGGCTCCTGAGCTGAAAAAGTATTTTTTTTCTTTCTTGTGAACCTACCTATGGTACCTACGGTTCCTCGACCATAATCATGATTTCGGTCGAGGAGAGACGCTCGGACGTACTCAGCACTGTTACTTGCTGAGCACGCTCTACTCGTAATCACGCGCGTACGGGCTCCTGAGCTGAAAAAGTATTTTTCACCTGAGAGCCATCGACGGGTTTAAACACGCTCATTTGTATACGCCTTTTAGCGCATCAATACATTCATATTGCAACTGAACAGTGAATAAAATGAGTTTTACAAATATGTTTGCGTTATCGAATAATGTAACAAAAGTAAGTGACAGTGACAGTGATCAAGAAGAAGATGAAGATGTCAATACAGAATTGGATAAACTTTTGCAAAAAGCCACTTTCATTTACCACCGGTGAAAAAACTCAAAAAAAACGATACAATCAAAGAAAATGTGACAATAGAAGAATTAGAAGAAGTAGTATCGACCCAATGTTTTGAAAATGTAGAAGATCGTGAAAAACCGATTCTTATCTTTAAAAACTGCAGTAACATTACTATTAACTATAAGTAATTCAAAAGTGACTCCTTTAATTATAAGTATTTTTGTTAGTTTATAATTTGAAAACGTTCATAGTTTATAATTTAAAAAGTACTCATGTTCAAGTATTAATTCTTTATAGTCGACTTAAGATTTAAGAAAATAAAATTAACTATTACTATTTAAGCTATTACTTTGTTAAGAATATAAATCTATTTAAAAAATTGAAAATTCATGAAAACATTGTTATAAAAGTTATGAAAATGTACTGTTTTTATTCGAATAAATAATATTTAAAATAAAATATTAAGTAAGTAGAATCCAAATCTTATTTAAAATTCAATAAAAATGACTTAGTTTTTGAATTTTATTTTGTGAATGAAATGATGCGTGTTGATGGTTGCTCGAAAATCACGCGCTAACGGGCTCCAGAGTTGAAAAATTTTTTATGCACCTAGGGCGAGCCCGCTGGATTACGTCGAGGCGTGTTGTTTGTCGGTGGGGGTAGAGAGAGCCGAGGCCGCGCAGCGGCCGAGGCGCTCACCCCCCCCTACCCGCCCTAGGTGCGTAAATAACTAATACTTGCAGACTTGAAAAGGGAGCTTACCATAATAACCTTGAAGTTTAATTTCATGTAATTCCCATTTCGGATTATCAATATCTGGTGAGACTCTTTTTGAAATGAGATTGTTCAAATTTTTGGATTTCGGCCAGTAACATTTTTTTTATTGGCAGTTAACCAGCTACTAGGTATCTCTGAAGCAACTTCATTATCTTCATAAGCATCATTTACAAATGATACGACGGCATATTGAGGATCCATTTCTTAAAAAGCATATACAGACCGAAGATATAATACCATTCCATCATTTATGTTTCACGTAATACATTTTGGATACGAAAACCATTTTATAAATTTCATTATTCATTTACGAGAAAAGTTGACAGTAATTATACGATGGAAATTTAACAATTGTTATAATTAGTGAATTATCGCATGTTTTTATCAAGATTCTTTAGAAAAAGTCATCATAATTAAAGAACAGTTATAATATAGTGGTAGATAATAACTGGTAGTGCCACAGGTGGCTGCTTGCTATGCAATGCATGAACAAAACAAAACACGTCTATTGATTAACAATTATCGCATGCATGTTTTTGAGATTATGTTACTATTATACATGTGATTATGAGGTTATAATTCAATCTACATATGTCGACGTGGAAACATATTTATAGTCAAGGTATGAGCAATCATGCATAAACTGGAAATGTTTAGAAATTACCTGGATTTAACGAAGCTCAAAGACTTGGAGAGCTTGGAGATTATAACCTGATTGCTGATTATTGTCAACTCGATTGTAAAACAAACCATAAAATTGAAATATAATGACAAGCTATAATAATAATAAAAAAAACTTTTAACCTTCGAATCTGGGTAGCCAAATGTGGTTATCTTTTTTGTGAGGAAAAAATCCACATATGCAAGGATATAGATATACGCGCACGCGGTAAAATATTCGATCGTGATTAACGCGGGACAAATAACAAACTTCCAACGATCTGATAGGCTGATAGGTAACCCATAGCAACAGCCAATGAAAGTGCACTGAATTTAAAAACAGCGTCTTGATTGGATAAATAATTATATTGGCGATAGTGGCGCCTGATGTGAACAATTAGAGGTTAGAGATTCAAAAAAGTATACTACAGAAGGAAAATTCATAGCCGTCGTCATAAGTCCTATTAAAATGATTAGCAAATGACTAAATCCATACAAATGATTGACACCATTTTCAGTATTCCTCTTTATATATGGGGCATTCCATGAGATCTCGATCAAGATTCTAAGTCGATGTCTCAGATTGGTTTGATAATTTCTTGTATAAAAGTACATGACGAAAAACGCAATCATAAATTTTTTCAGAACTTTTCGACTCAGCGTATCTGAAGTTCGATTTAAAAACTTGGAAAAAAAAAACCCACTTTGTGAATTCTGAAAAAAATTACGATTGCGTTTTTCGTCATGTACTTTTATACAAAAAATTATGAAACCAATCTGAGACATCGACTTAGAATCTTGACCGAGATGTCATAGAATGCCCCATATAAATATTAAAAATTCTGACGAATTAAAAAATTTTTAAATAAATTTCATAATTTAATTTCCTGCCTATGAGTTTCGTTTGATTAACTTAAATGTTTAAATTTTGTAGGTTTCAAACCTTAAAGCGTAATGAAAACTTATGAAAATTGCTGACACTCGTGAATTAGATGAATTAGGTATACAGGTAGAAAAAAAAAGTTCAAGTAAAGCCGGCAAGGCATAAGGAAATGTTTGAATCCTTCATTTTTTTTTTCAACTGGTGAGCTAACATCTGCAATACTACGTTTGAGGTGAAATTGAATAAAATGGTTGTGTGAGATTAAAAATGAAAAAATTCGGCAAAATAGCTATATACGAATCAATGTAATTTGTAATTTTGGTGTCAATCATTAGTGATGTACCAATGGACAGATTACACTTTTGTTTTGTGTTAATATATATTCGAGACACTTGCATTTAATACGAGACACGTCAAACCTCACCGATTGACAATTCTCATGAAATACAACGATTATGTCTACTTTTGAAGAATCACAAGGTATAGTGAAGAAAGATTCAGAATTAGAAAACGTTTTACCAATGAAATGTATTTTTTTATCCAGAAGATAAATTTGTTCCAGAATAACAACTGACCCATCTTTTAGGTAACAACAGTTATTAGGTTTTTTGTGCTCAAAAAGAAAGTAGGATACTGAATTGATTTAATTGTTTTTTGATTTCTATCTGAAGAATGCTGCAGATTCCTATGATATTCAATGATTGGATACTCAGATTTTCCATTACAGGTATCAATAGAATTTAAATTACATATTTGTTCGTTATGACGGTTGATGAATTGTTGCAAAGGTTTACTCGACGATTTGACTTTTTTTTTCATTTTTTGCATGTGATTTTCAAATTTAAAAGCACTAAATTTGTCTACTGGGCCTTTTGACTTGACATCTTCAGATAAGTGGACTAAATTATGTACATTATACGAAATGTGCTGATGGCCATATAGCAATGAATACGTATTTACAAAATATAGCAATAAAGTTTGAGCATAATCGTTGTATTTGAGATGTAACTCTGGACTTGCCAAAATTCTAATAGGTATACTCAAACTGAGAAAATGGTTATATTGTTCTATTGTTAAAGTGTCTTTGAATATGACTGGTCCAGTATATAATAACAATTGTCTAGGTTCGGTAGCTTTAAATCTTTCTACATCCTGCAGCGGTCTTGCTTTTCTAGAAAATTCTTTTGACAATGAACTATTGAGAGATAGCAAATGATATGAAGCTCGTGTTAGATTTGGATTTGTCATTCGGACGTCTCGCTTTCCTTTAACCCAGAATTGCAGTAACCCAGATAACCAGACCAGATCGATCACGAGTTGCAATCTTTGTTGTTCACTAATGCTGTTGTGATGCTCATGCTATGCTATCATCCGCACGCAACAGGCGGTAATAAAATGTCGGCAATATGACGGCATGCTTTGCTGGCATATACCATACAAAACAGATTCATGTATGCTTGTGTCAATATAGTGACATCCAAACAGCAAACGACAAGCATCCGTTGTTTAAAAGAACATACAATATAATGGGATAATTGTTTCGGAATTTGAATCCCGCGCGCTCTGATGGGGTCTAAGATGGCGTTCGCTGTCCTTGACTATATTCAGGCTATATAAGTTCGCGTAGCGTCTTTTCGATCTTGTCGTTACAAACCGCGGTACACTTAATGATTACACGAGTTTTGTGCCTCTAATAGTTCACAACCAGCTGCAGGTGAGTGATTATCAGTCATTATAATTATTAGTTATCCCTGATCATATAATTCCAATCGGCTTTTAATATTCGAAGGTGTCGGAAGTCTTCAGTCATACAGCTGCGTACGTATTTGAGGTTAGGTGTCGATTGTTTATTTTAAACCGAATTATATCGGGATGTAATTTACGATTAGTTACTGTTCAGTCAATTATTATTATTACTATTATTACTATTATTATTATTATTCAATATGTATTTACTCACTGCTATGATGAATAATATATATTATAAATGAATCTTTGCCAGATAACAAAGTCCTCAGGCGCTATAGCTTGTGTTTACAGGTCGGTGCAGTATACGTGGTTTTTTTTTCATTAATATTCTCATAAATGACTAATAATGTGCTTCTTTTTCAGAATTTTTCAGAATTTTTCAGAATTCCTATGAAACTGTGGTTGCTAATGAACTACGTACATTATGTGTACGAATCCCAATCAACACACGATGGTATGAGATACGTATAATATACATAAATGGGGTTTAATTAGGGTATAAGTAGAAATTATAAACGTTGAGGAATGTACGTTTTATAACGGATGGGTCAAATACGGCAGCAGGAAACGTTTAGACAACGTTTTGAGAACTCCATCCGTTTATTGTACGTTTAAAAATCAGCAACTTGATGACGTATGAATATAAATTTCAACATTCGTATATATCACTGACGAAAAAACGTTGAATAATCGTATATCTAGCAGTTGTATCAACTTGCAGCCTTCTACCGTTTATTATCGACCACGGTTATCGTTTCATAAACTCTGATGAACCACGTTGAATATAGTGGCTGCAAAAACGTTTATCATCAGTCGATAATACGTATTTTGCATACCTGAGACGTACGACTATTTAACGTTACCCAATAAACCATAGCGTATATAAAATAGGACTAATGTCCGGCCGAAAAACGTATATTAAACGTTGTAAAACGAGTATACGTGAAATATACGTTTTTCGGCTGGACATTAGTCTTATTTTATATACGCTATGGTTTATTGGATTCGTATATCTCAACGGCGAAAACGTGGTACATATACACGGTGAACGGTGTATAGTAAATTTTCTCATACTAATATAGTAATGGTGGGATATACTTCCAATATTACGATTGTTCTTATACTTTATACCAAATAGACCAGTCACTTTATACAATTTTAGGGCCTCAAAATGACACTTATTATGGGAAGCATGAAAAAAATACTATGATGTAGCGATAGACGCGAATAATATACCGTACCGTTTGTGGCATTTAGTTTTCAGTCGTTATTGAAGAAAAAATTGAAAACCCGAAAAAACGGGAAAAACACGTTTCTGTACCTTTCGCGTCGAACGCTGCTTAAACGAAGCCAGATGGACCATAGGTTGACTGGACCTTTTTTGTAGGGCGTTAAATTCTCTGCAAAAAAGTCCGCGACGGCATATATCTATAGTTGATATCCGATGCGTTTGAGGCAATGCAAAACGCACCTATGAAACAACGCTTTTCCGTCGGCTAACAGCAACATGGCAGCCGTTGCCATGGCCATGGCCTGTCAGTCGACGGAAAAGCGTCGTTTCGTAGGTGCGTTTTGAATCGCCTCAAACGCATCGGATGTCGACTGTAGATATATGCCGTCGCTGACTTTTTTGCAGAGAATTTAACGCTCTACAAAAAAGGTCCAGTCAACCTATGATCCATCTGCCTTCGTTTAAGCAGCGTTCGACGCGAAAGTTACAGAAACGTGTTTTTTTCGAGTTCTTTTTTTCGGGTTATTAATTTTGTTTTCAAAAACGACTGAAAACTAAATGCCACAAACGGTGCGGTATATTATTCGCGTCTATCGCTACATCGTAGTATTTTTTTCATGCTTCCCACAATTAGTGTCATTTAAAAACGTAAAATGATTGGTCTAAAATGTCACCATGCATAATAGGAATATTTCTATACCTATGCACGGTCACATTTGGTATAAAGCATAGGAATGATCGTCATATTGGAAGTATATCGCACTATTACTATATTAGTATGAGAAAATTTGCTATACACTTTTCTCCGTGTAGAAACCGACGACCAAGCGCGAAACCTTGGCGGCCCATGAATTTCATGCTGTTGCCGGCCCAAAAGTTCCGCTAGGTGGGGGGAGAAGCGTGCGTCTCTTCGCACCACAGCTTGGCATACTCGGTGACTGCGGACGGTTGATGTGATTGGTCTCCCGTTCTACCGTTTATATACGTTAATATTGCGTATGCGTATGTGTATGCCATTCAATTCATTAGTGAACACAATATTATCAGTGTGAGTGTGTGAGCTTCTGACGAAGACGCTGCATCATCATAGGTAAGTTTTTTTTCACAGTTACATACGAATAAGGAATATGGATGAATAACAACTTGATATTGGTTCAGTTGCCATATTAGCGCGTGGCAGTGTCTGAAAATATTTCAAATTTCGCGTGCCAAAACGATAGAATATAATTCAGCGTTGTTAAAACGATAGATTATAATTCAGTGTTGTTAGAACGAAGATATAGGGTATCTCTAGGTTTCGCGTTTTCCTCGTCGAGCGAAAAACCAGCTCTCTAGAAACATGCGTATATTTTCCGTTGGGAATACGTATTTAAACGTATAACCTGCGTTTATAATCCGTATTCCGTCCCGAAATATCGTTCGAAATATTATGTCTCCAGTTCAGCATTCAGAATTCGAGAGTGATAGCCCTTCGGTAATTTGTGACAATGTAAGACTTCCAGATGCCAACAGTTTGAGTGAGAATCTGTCCCTAAATACTGTTAGTACTATCGAGTTGTAAAGCGTATCTTTGACCGAATCTGGAAATACAGCCGTAACGAATTCAGTCAAAAACGATAGAATATAATTCAGTGTTGTTAAAACGAAGATATAGGGTATCTCTAGGTTTCGCGTTTTCCTCGTCGAGCGAAAAACCAGCTCTCTAGAAACATGCGTATATTTTCCGTTGGGAATACGTATTTAAACGTATAACCTGCGTTTATAATCCGTATTCCGTCCCGAAATATCGTTCGAAATATTATGTCTCCAGTTCAGCATTCAGAATTCGAGAGTGATAGCCCTTCGGTAATTTGTGACAATGTAAGACTTCCAGATGCCAACAGTTTGAGTGAGAATCTGTCCCTAAATACTGTTAGTACTATCGAGTTGTAAAGCGTATCTTTGGCCGAATCTGGAAATACAGCCGTAACGAATTCAGTCAAAAACGATAGAATATAATTCAGTGTTGTTAAAACGAAGATATAGGGTATCTCTAGGTTTCGCGTTTTCCTCGTCGAGCGAAAAACCAGCTCTCTAGAAACATGCGTATATTTTCCGTTGGGAATACGTATTGAAACTTATAACCCGCGTTTATAAACTGTATTTCGTCCCACGAGATCGTACCCGTCTAACGAGCAGCCGCGGCCGTTAAAACGAATTGTGTAGCGAATTATACGATTAAGTCTTAGGGAGATACAGTTCTAGGTCTCATGTATACTGAAGAAAAACGAGGTTGAAGTTAGTAACGTTATCGTAACGAAACATTGGGGAAAATTCCGAAAGTTTAAAATTCCGAAAGATCGAACGTGTTCTTAACGTGTCGATTAAACGACGCGCGACGGCTTGATGTTCAATAGTTTCGAAGTTTTGGCCTTTCGGATATTGAGCTTTCGGAGTCTTGACCTTTCGCAATTTTGAACCTTCGATGTGCTGCGATTCGGAATTTTTCAAATCAGTTACATAGACTTTCGGTGAAATACCCTTTCTGAAAACTGTGAGTTCGTTGCATTAAAATTCGGAAATTTGACCGTTCGGAGCTTTGAAGATTCGGAACTTCGAACCGGCCCCGATAGTTTCATACGATTTTTTTCCGTGTATGAAGAAACGCGTTTTCGAAGAGTGCAAGTCAAAAAGTATCATGTGCATCACGGGCGAAAGGTCAAAATCGCTATCTTTTCGCCCTCGAATCACAATTCACTATTGATTTTCCTTCCAAAGATTCACAGAGTGCGATGCGGTACTCCTTCGCCTATACCGGCAACATGCGGAGTATGAGTCGCTTTATCCGTACCATGTGCTTATGAATATGGTTGCACGTATGGTGGAACAATATTGTAACTTTCTTGCTGTAAAAATTTCAAAAATTTTCATTTACGACTTGTCTGATATATCATCACACTTTCGCACTGGGGTTTAAATGGTTTCGTTGTTGATTTTTGCTTGACATAATGTGCTTTTTTCTGTACCCTAACACCTAATTGTTTTATTCCAGAACTTACCGAACCTTCAGCGACGAACATCGACCGAAATCCCGTTTCTCCCATACAGTCAAGTTGAAGCCCTTGGTAGATTCCAGTCGTTTACTTATTACAATAGATTCCATAAAATTAGATCTCAACGTTCCACGAAAAACATGTCGTCGCGTCGTTTTAAAATGATAAGCAAACGTCATTCACGTCGAAAAAGAGCGCTTAACGTTCGAAATATTATGTCTTCAGTTAGGCATTCAGAATTCGAGAGTGATAGCCATTCGGTAATTTGTAATAATGAAAGACATCCAGATGCCAACAGTTTTAGTGAGAATCTGTCCCCAAATACTGTCAGTACGATCGAGTTGTGTAGCGTATCTTCGGCTGAATCTGAAAATACAGCCATGACGAATTCAGACTCCGAATGCATGCAAGATCCACAATACGACGATTGCAGCGACTCTCGCGTATCGCACGATACGGAAAGTAGTTGTGGCAGTTCAGAATTGTTCGATGATAATGATACCCCGGAGGGATCGTTCACGTTTTGTGTTGATAAACTACAATTTCTCTCAGACTCACGAAAATTAGCGCTTGACAGTAATTTGACGCATGCATCGATGAATAGGTTACTAACTTTGATAATGCCGGCTTATCCCTTTTTACCAAAAGACGCCCGGACGTTGTTACACACTCCTAGAAGCACAGAGATGGTTACTCTCAACAACGGGGAAATGTGTTATTTTGGCTTGGAACAGGGTTTAATACGTAAATTGAAAAGCGGGCTGGCACAACAAGTACAAGAAATTACGTTGAGTTTCAACATTGACGGTTTACCGTTATTCAAGAGTAGTTCTACTGAACTTTGGCCTATTTTAGTACGGAGTGACGTGTTAAAAAATAACTCACCGTTCATGGTTGCTGCTTTTTGTGGTGTTGGCAAGCCGCAACCTCTCAACCAATATCTTGATGCATTTATTGACGAACTCATATCTTTGCGAGACAATGGTTTTCAATACGATGGTAGGACGTTTTATATTCGCATAGGATATTTTACATGTGATGCGCCCGCCCGGGCGATGTTGAAAATGATAAAAGGTCACACAAGTAGATACGGATGCGAACGGTGCGTCATTCGAACGAAAACAGAGAATAGAAAGTTATTTTATCCTGCTGATACAATAAGATCTGACAGACCAAGACTGGATAGCGACTTTTTGGCGGAAATCATCGATTTGCTTCATATGAAGGGAAAATCGCCTTTACTTCGGTTAGAGATAGGTATGGTAACGCAATTCTTACTAGATTCACTACATTTGATACATTACGGAGCTATGAAACGATTGATTGTGAAGCGATGGATCGAGGGAGATCGACATTGTAAACTTTCACGCCAAAATCTGGCTTCAATCGATTTTAATATACAAACTATACGACCATACGTGACAAAAGATTTCGTTCGAAAACCTCGTACTTTGTGTGACGTTAAACGGTGGAAGGCCACAGAATTTCGATTCTTTTTACTCTATGCAGGTCCAGTTGTTACATTCAATATTCTTGACGACGTCAAGTATCGTCATTATTTACTACTTCATACTACAATCACAATTTTGTCCAACGAAAAACTGATCTCCTCGTATCTTGATGTTGCAAAGCAGGCAATAGAGCTCTTTGTTTCACAGTCCGCTGAGATATATGATCGTTTTTTCGTTAGTTATAATATCCATTCTTTAATTCATATTTGTGATGATGTAGAAAAGTATGGGCCATTAGAAAAGTATAGTTGCTTTCCTTTTGAAAGCTACCTCAACCAGATAAAACGTTGGGTCCGTTCAAAGCAGTCACCTCTTCAACAGATAAGCAATAGGGTTGCCGAGTTAGACACTATGGATGCAGAAGTCGAATGTTCGGCAACGAGCATCATCCCTAAACGAGTTAAGTATCCGCATGAGAACGCGAACGATTACTTCGAATGTGAATCGCTGGCCGCCCACGATTTAAACATTTCAACTAGACGTCCTGATAACGTTGTAGCGGTTGGTCGAGCAGTTTATGTGATTGAACAAATATTTCACATTGATGGAAAGTACAAATGCATTGGAACTCCATTTAGATATCTACACAGCTTATATCGGTGCCCGATACGGTCATCGAAATTAGGAATTTACTTCGCTCAAAGTTATAGTGGCCCAACCACTTTTTTCGTCGATGAAATATCCCATAAATGTATGAGATTCCCATTCGAAAACGGTTTTGCCGTTTTTCCGATACTTCATCAACTTAAAATTTAAATAGATTAATTGTCTTCCTTCGCGACAAAACTACGTAGTAAACACGATCACCCGTATTCATAGACATTTAGTAGCCTACCAACTTCTTTTTAATCGGCTACTAACTTCATTGAACAATGCAAACACAATACAAAATGAAGTTATTAGCCGACCAAAAAAAGAGTTAGTAGGCTACTAAATGTCTATATATGAATACGGGTGGATATAGGTACGATGTTTCTTGGAACGTTGATTTTAATTCTTTTTTTTCTTGTCTGTAATTGAGAGACCAGTATTATATGTATATTGACTACATTGACGACGTTTTTGTACAAGATCGGATTGACGAAACATGTATGCTGTCGTGGAATTTATGAAGGGTGAAGACAGAACATGTGCTGTAATTCCTCTCCTGTGGCTAGTGGATAACAATACGAGATGTTACTGGCCACGAAGGGCAACTGACAAATTGTTTAGTAAAGCTGTTGAGCGGAGAACCCCGTACGCGAAATCTTGGCCAGTATACTCTGTTCATCGAGTACTGGATACAAACGGTACGTACCACATACTGTACAAAAAAATTATGGCGCTCATTGACATTCTCTGGTTTTGAAATTCCAAACTCACAATCTGACAAACACGGAACACATCCTCTACGTATAAAAATAGGACAAATGTCCAACTGAAATTCGTATAATAATTGTCCTATTTTCATACGTTGGAGACATCACGTGTTTATTGGGATTCGATTTCAATCATAAATTCGTCAGGCTAGAAATCAAATTCCAGTTTCAGAAGCCTTGAAAAAATGGAGGTCTTTGAAATTGCAAATCCATGGCTACTCTCATGTACCTCTTATGCCAAGCATTTCTAAGAATCAATCATATCTGTCATCTTCATACACCATAGGCTTGAGTTGTTCATGAATATAAATTCTTAGCACTCTTTTTCTAATCCTGTCTACTTTTTTTTAATCAAGCCGTACGTTCCTGGTGGCTATATCCTGCATGAAATTTCTTCAGGTGTCAAGATCTCATTTTTTGGACCTAATTGTTTCAGTGGATTATGAAGCTATTATGGATCGACTGAAAGAAATTGTTGACAACGGTACTTCGGAAGACGGAGGAGTGACGACACATAGTATCACAATGGAGCCACTAGCTTCGAACACCGAGGAAAACCAGGTTGAATCCGAAAATGTAGTGAGTGAAATGGAAGGTGAGGATGGCAATTCTAAGATGGTTCCTCAAATCGAAAATGCTGACGCAGAAACAGGTGGAAAACGTACGCATAGTAACAGCACTGAATCATCTGACACTGAAAATTCTACAAGGGCGTCGCGTAAACATCGTAAACATAGAAGACATAGGCACCGGAAATCCAAATCGAAGAAGAGCAAACACAACACTCCAGAGCGGCCATTAAATTCACAGGATTCCTCCAGTCAAAGTGAAGATTCTCGCAAAGATGACCATCATTCCATTGCACCGGGTAGCTCGTCGGCCAATCACAAAAATTCTCAAAAAGACGACCAGCATTTCATTGCACCAAGTGGCTCGCAGGCGATTCACAAAAATTCTCGAAAAGATAACGATCATTTCACTACGCAGGGTGGCTCATCGGTTAATCAAAGAAATTCTCGAGGAGATAACAATTTTTCGAATGTACCGGGTACTTTGTCACAATCTGACCGTACTTTGGGATCGAAGAATAAAAGCAGCGCCGGAAGTTCACACTATGACGGAAGTATACCAGACCGTAATATTACTCCTCATCGCCTAGCAGACCATTTTCCAGATAATTCGTGTACATTTCCTACTCCTCCGTTGAACCATAATCCACCGACGCCACGCACCTCTGGGAAAAATCTACCCATCCAGCCTATGGACAATGGAGCGTTTCAAGAAAACGTATTGAAAAGGCTTGAACAAATATCCGATGAGCAAGAAGAACAGCATCAATTGATCTCACAAATTTTGATGACGTTAGAGGCTTCTTTGGAACCAAATAAAAAACCTGCTGGAATGCCTGAATTTCCCCTGAAGGACATGGACTCGTTCAACGCATTTGAGGAGCTTCTGAAATCCGAAGTTCATTTCCAATACTTGGTGAGTGATGATGACAAATAGAAATGTGATTACCGTGTAGCTAATACTCTTTTTGCTCTCAAAGATTTGTGCTAATTAACAAGATACCTATATGATAACATAACTACTTACGAATAAGAATCATAAAATATACAATTCATTAAATGGTGTTCGTTTTGAATAGTCACTAGCGCTTGAGATGAATACAATCATCACCACTTTTCGGATGACGACTGATTATCAATAAAAATAATAAGGCTTAGAACCACTGTGACACCGAAAAAAGTGAACAAAAAACTGAAAAATATATTCTGTGTATTGTATGACCGCAGAAAACTAGGCTGTCATCCATCGGAGGTACCTGTCAAAGAGGAAGTGTTATGGGAATGCTGCGATTCCTGCTCACTAATAATCTGGCGATGAAGTTCAATTGGGCGGGACAAAACAACAAAATCAGCTTCAAAGGAGTCAAGGTTATGGCAGCTATCATGGGTATGCACATTTATCACGAATATGCCTTCCTCGATGGTTTCATTCATTTCATTTTGAACATATTGATATCATTTAAACTGGATTACAGATGACAAATGCCTGAGTGTACCATATATTATTACTCCTTATCTGCGAATGTAAAAAAGTTGTCTTTTTTTTTTTGTCAAAAAAGATGCTGCTAAGGTTCAGTTTAAGGGAAAGCATTCGTCCGATAAATTCATCATCGATGCAGTACAAAGCTGGCTAAAACTTGCGAAAAGTAGATACCTGTATGAGTCGGGCAAAAACCAATAAGTCAATAATCAAGAGTTTATGTTGGATTACCTTGTCAACAGCTTTATCAGTATTTTAATTAGTTGTAGATGGTTTATAGCCTATTATATCAGTATTCTGTAGGACATATCTCAAAAATAATTTCTATAGTTTGCAATGTGAATGAGCATTGGAGTTTGTGCACTTACCTGTGACAGCCATCAGATTTACCATGAGGCTAAATAATGTCTATTATATTCAGTTTGACACCTTAGTATCACGTATATCTATCATATTCAAGTCAAGTTACGGTTGAATATTCACTTCAATCCACTTTTCTTTTACAAATGGTACGTTATTGCCATTGCTGGCATATTATCTTTAGCATTATGTACACATGGCGAGGTTGATTTTAATCTGGAAGTGATTGTTTGGTATACGATTTAATACGCTAACCCGATTACTTCCGGGCCAGAATCAACCTCGCCGAGTATACAATGTACCTAATATCTTTGGTAGATACCGAAAAAGTGATTTTTGTCTGTATCGAGAAGGAGTTAAGTGACTGTTATACTTCGTCATTATTGTTTACCTACGTATATTTCATAACTACACCGGAGAAAAGTCATTTCAGTTCGTAGTATTAGGCTGTTCGGTGGCTCCAGTTTATCACTGTGTTCACTCACATATATTTTATATCTGTACCTGCGAAAAAATCATTCTTATTTTCTATGTGAAGGAGTTGAGTAACCACTATTCTTTATCATTATTGTTTTATACCTACGTATATTTTATAACTACACCGGAGAAAAGTCATTTTAGTTCGTAGTATCAGGCTGTTCGGTGGCTCCATTTTATCACTGTGTTCACTCACATATATTTTATATCTGTACCTACGGAAAAATCATTCCTATTTTCTATGTGAAGGAGTTGAGTGACTGTTATACTTTATCATTATTATTTTATGCCTACGTATATTTCATAACTACACCGGAGAAAAGTCATTTCGGTGCGTAGTATTATAGTCTGTTCGGTGGCTCCAGTTTATCACTGTGTTCACTCACATATATTTTATATCTGTACCTGCGAAAAAATCATTCTTATTTTCTATGTGAAGGAGTTAAGTAACTACTATTCTTTATGATTATTGTTTTATACCTACGTATATTTTATAACTACACCGGAGAAAAGTCATTTTAGTTCGTAGTATCAGGCTGTTAGGTGGCTCCAGTTTATCACTATGTATTCACTCACATATATTTTATATCTGTACCTGCGAACAAGTCATTTCAGTTTGTATTGTGAAGGAGTTTGGTAATTGTTATAATTTATATCGTTATTGTTCACTCACGTATATTTTATAACTACCGCTGGAAAAAAATCATTTTAATTTGTAGTACGAAGAAGTTCGGTGGCTCAAGTTTATCATTGTGTTAACTTTTAACTTTGAATGTATATTATGCTGGTCTGCAAATGAAAAAATAAAGACATATCCAAATAAAAATCAATTTTATGTGTATTCTTACTGTACTCTAAACTTGAACGTTCTCAAATAAAGACGAAACGCCTTCTACGTTCAAAAATAGGACGAATGTCTGCCTGAAAAACGTATAACCCACGTATAGGTATTATGTACGTATAAATGTTTATTATACGACTTTCAGGTGGATCTATTAGTCCAATTGTTGTTGATGTAAGACATTTCGTATTTGTTGAGATATTGTACGCCCATCTGGATCGAGGGTTTGAAGAAGGAGTTGAAACTATACGTTTGATTGGGTCTGCTTGGACTTTAAGAGGTTACTGCAGGGGTGAGTACATATTATTTATGCTTTAGTGACGTAGCAGCCTCGTCCAATATACAAACCCAATAAACCTTAACGTACACTGAGAAAAAAGTATTTTTCCTATTAAAATACCAAGTATTACCGAGCGAGTTTAGTTGTAGTCAAAATACGTATTGCTCTCAGCAGAATACGTATTGTTCTGAGCAAAATACAATGTATTGTTAGTAGAGCAATACCAAGTTTCGTTGTCAGAACAAGAAATATTGCCAGTGGAAAAATACAGTTTTCTCAGTGTATGAAAAATAGGACTAATGTCCGGCCAAAAAACGTAAGTTAAACGTTGTAAAACGTGTATACGTGAAATATACGTTTTTCAACCGGACATTAGTCCTATTTTTTATACGTTATGGTTTATTGGCAACTAATATACAAGATTTCATCCACCATTACTTGGATCTTGTTCATTAATTTTGATGTGTGTATTACATAATATCTTCTCGAGAATTCGCTGTGGAATTTGGATTAAAGAATTGGATTAAGGATTGTCGAATCAGTTCTTCGATTGTGTATAGTACGGTTTTGCGTCATCTAGTGGTGGACTTGACGTTTATATGATACATGTAGGATACGTATCTCATGTACATCAATAATTGGGTTGCTATTATACGCCCAACAAACCATAGCGTATATAAAATAGGACTAATATCCGGCCGGAAAACGTATATTAAACGTTGTAAAACGCGTATACGTGAAATATACGTTTTTCGGCCGGACATTAGTCCTATTTTATATACGCTATGGTTTATTGGGCGTGAATTAGTGCAATGTGCTTTAAACGTATAAATATTACCAATGATATACTTGCATGAATATTCTCCTAAAAGTCGTTCCATAGTACGTATCAGAATGGATTAATAAACGTGAAAAGTAACGTTTATGTGGCGGACATTCTGAAAAGAATTGAACTTTAACGTTTTTTAAACCTATACGCCATACACTTCTCACTGCATCATCTATAGTAGTAGTCTTGACGTTCATATGGTAGGTTTAAAACACGTATCCCACGTACATCAACAATCGGGTTACTTTTATACGTGAATTAGAGCACCGTACTTTAAACGTATAAATATAACTAATGATAAACTTGCACAAATATTGGTTTAAGAAACCTTCCGATAGTACGTATTAAAATGGGTTAATAAACGTCAAAAGTAACGTTTATGTGGCGGACATTCTGAAGAGAATTAAACTCCAACGTTTTTTAAACCTGTACGCCATACCCTTTTCACTGCATCATCTATAGTAGTAGTCTTGACGTTCATATGGTACGTTTAAAACACGTATCCCACATACATCAACAATTGAGTTACTTTCATACGTGAATTAGAGCAACGTACTTTGAACGTATAAATATAACTAATAATAAACTTGCGCAAATATTCGTTTAAGAAACCTTCCGATAGTACGTATTAAAATGGGTTAATAAACGTAAGAAATAACGTTTATGTGGCGGACATTCTGAAGAGTATTATCCGTGCTTCATGAACGTTTTCTAAACTTATGGTTCATACTCTTTCTCAACGTTTATCATACCATCGTGTGTTGATTGGGATGGTTGATCTTACGAATGGGTCTGTGATAATCAATCGGAGGCTATATCAATCTTCGAAGTAGTACAACTTTATTGCATCTCTAGCTTGAAAATTTAGGCGGACATGGACGACGCAATGAGGTGGAAGTTGTTAGCAGGTCAGGGTGGAGCTCGCAAACCATTTCACGAACTTTCTTCTCGCCAGCAGAGTAAAATTAGGACGGAATTGCGTTACTTACGCAGCGGTGTAGAGTCTAACATAGAGTCTCAAATGAAAATCAACATCCAGCAAGATAATGACACCATGCGATATTCTCCATTGTCTGATGCTACTGATAGCGCAGCGGTTTTACTTTTAGAACAGGTAGATCATGTGATTCTAGAGGATGAGGAATTTGTTTGTCAGCGTATCGAAGAAAGTAGTGAATCCAACAGTAGCACTTCTGACGAATTCAGTGACACATTAGAAGAGAAACCGATGTTCCGTGACGAATTAGCTAAGTGTTTCGCTGGACAAGGCATTACTCATGTTCAGGGTAATGAAATATTGAAGGTGCTAAGATCGCACAAGTGCCACTCAAATTTGCCAAAAGATACGAGAACTCTGCTCCAGACACCACGGAATCGCGTTCAAATAGTGCCAATGGGATCAGGAGAATACCTCCATATAGGTTTCGAATCTGGTATTTTGAGAGCGCTGTCAGGTTTGCACAATGAATCGATTCCTGCTGTATTAGAAATAGACATCAGCACTGATGGCGGTACCCTAGATCGATCAGGTTCAATTCATATTTGGCCAATCCAGTTTAGAATTGTCAACATCGCACATTCAAGACCACAGATCGCAGGTGTCTACAAAGGCCAGGGAAAGCCACATTGTGCAACAGAATTCTTCGATGCCTTTGTTCAAGAAGTTAAGCAACTGAGGGCTACTCATGGTATAGAGTTCAGGGGAAAAAAAATTCCATTCAACTTCAGGTGCTTCATAGCAGATGCGCCAGCTCGAGCTTTTATACTAAATCACCGGGGTCATACCGCTTCAAGCGCATGTTCAAAATGCAAAGTTAGCGGAAAATATTATAAGAATCGTATGATATTTTTAGGTACAAACCATCCTCTTCGAAGTGACGAAGAGTATGCCAGACGTGTGGATGAAGATCATCACAAAGAGGGCCCGAGTCCATTGTCGGAATTAGGGATCAGAATGCCGTCACGGGTTCCTTATGAATATATGTATTTAGGATGTATAGGTGCGATGAAAAAATGTATCGGTGCATGGGTTAGGGGAGATTATACTGAAGACACGAAATTGCCAGATTGGTCCATTGATTTAATATCCCGGAGACTCGAGGCTTTGACAGAATATTGCCCTCGTGAATTTGCTAGACGTCCAAGGACTCTACGTCATTACAAGCGTTGGAAGGCCACTGAGTTCAGACAGTTTTTGCTATACACAGGACCAGTGGTATTACGTGATATCTTACCTGACAATGTTTATACACACTTCCTGCTTTTACATGCAATCTTTCGAATTCTTGTTTCGCCGTCACCGTCCCAAAACCAATTATTCTTTGCGGATATAGGAATGAAAAAGTGGGTTGAGAGATGTGCTACTCTGTATGGGCCAGAATTTTCAAGCTACAACATTCATGGCTTATCACACTTAGTGGATGATGTTAGGGTATTAGGGCCTCTCGATAATTTCTCGGCGTTCCCATTCGAGAACAATATGCCATATTTTAGAAAGTTCATCAGAAAACCCCATTTACCCCTGCAACAGTTCGCCAATAGAATGGGAGAATTGTTTTTTGAAGAAGGCAATTACTTTTCCGATCAGAAGATCGGTATTCAATCTACAGAGAGACATGACACCGAACCCATACCTCAAAATTTTCTTAACGGTGGTCAACAATTTAGAAAATTGAATAACAGCAAGTTCTGTATCGGGCTGTCCTTACGAGATAACTGTTGCATATTACGAGACTCATCTATTTGTATAGTGAGTAACATCATTCTCTTTGGTGGCACTTATTACTTAGTCGTCAGAAGATTCAGAAATGTGACAAGTCTTTATGATGTTGGAATACCATCCGCAAACGTCGGTGTTTTTAAATGCTTTGACCTATCGCCTAATGATGACATCGTTTATTATCTTGACGTTCAAGGAAAGTGTTATCGTTTACCCTATTCTAGAAATGTGAATGATATAGGAGCGGACAGCAGCAGTGACGATGCAGATGAACTCTGCGTGGAACAGTACGTTGTTATTGCAATGAATAGTTCAACTAGGATTGCGGAGAATTAGGAGGAGACACTTTTACCTGAACGAGATCAGCTAAGTTGACAATGCATGATGATTTGCAATTTGAAGTATGTTTGTTCCTCAATTGGCCACTATTAATGTTCTTATGTTTTTTTTATCCATTCCCCGTCTTGGTGTTCTCGTGTTTTTTTTTTCAATAATATTTAATATATTTGTTTATCACAAATGGATTTCATCGTGCACTTTATCTATCATGAATGGTAATTTGGGAATCACGGCAGTCTAGCCTTGGAGCTTGGTTGGCAATGATTATAAATACTTTTTAATCACAAGAATATTGACTTACCTTATAAACATTTTTCACATTATGACATATTCATTTCACTGTCAATAATTTCAGCTTTTATCATTCGTATTGCTTAAGTGATTCTTCGAAGTTGATTTGAGTTTATAATAGGAATGACATATATTATCTCATTACAGTTTCTATCTGTCACTGAGGTATGTACTTTTGTCAAAGTTTCTTGAATCTGACTACACAAATAAGAGACTATAATGATTTGATTCCCAGGACAGTCACTTTAAAGAATGTACCGGCCAAAGCGACAAGCCAAAAAACCCATTAGGTTCAAGACTACGTCATCATCGTCGAGCAATGAAGCAAGTCAACAGCAGGTCAAGAAGAAGATGAAAAAAGCATCATCCATAAGCGTCGAGGATGACATTCAGTCCATACGTGCGGCGTGCTCTCAATTCAACAGCACGACTAACGCATCAGATCAGTTAGCAAATAACGCCTCACACCTTGTCCATGATACCGACATTCCATCTGCATCAAAAACCGACAACAATGATCCTGTTTCGCAGATCCTCAGTTCAGAGCAGACAACTTCGTATAGTACTCATCCTACATACGGTAGATCAATACCTTTCCCAGCTGTGTCATCCACCTACACCCCTATTCCACTTTGGAACCCGTCTTTTCTACGTAACAGTTCAAACGTTGACTCTGGGTTCGACAACTCTGTAATCACTTGTCATCCCACTCTGACCTCTACGATAGCTCAATCACTCTACTCGCCTTCGTCATTACCTGCCACTTATACAGAATCGTCTTCCTACAATGATATTTATCAAGGCGGCCCTCAGCCTGGCTTAATCACTCCTCGCACCACTGCGTCTTACGTTAGTGTTTCACTTCCTAGCACTATAACATCTCAAGATGCTGTGTATACCGAGCTTCAGCCATGAACTCCAATTTCCAAGCCTACAATTGTGCAGGACATTTCCTTTCATAAGTGTTCATCTTCGTTGCATACTAAACCACCAATACCCACTGGTACGTTCAATTACAGTGCTGCATCTGCCCTGATACCGCCCGTCACCTACACTTCACGCCCCACAGCTGTTAACAATTCCGTTACCTATGCCTTATCATCTAATTCCAGTCTGCCTTCTCAAATCAATGATATTCCCCGTACTACTCTTGCAGCTCCAAAACTTACATCCCAGACCATTCCTCCTGTGTCCTCTGTGCCACCACCTACACCCGAAATTTCACGCTCCATTATGAGCAATAACGCTCATTCTATTTCCTATCCCTCGCCTCGTACGCATCGCAATCGTGATTCTGCTTCGGTAGCTTCGACGCCTGCTCCATCTACTGGAAATGATATTGCTGCAGCAATGCCTGAAAACAATAATGCCGCAGCAATGCCTGGAAACCATATTCTTGCAGCAGTGCCTGGCCATGAAGCTGCAGTCGGAGCTCCATGTATTGAGAATGCCCGAGGTGTTCAAGGCACTCTTGTGTAAGTAAAATAAAATTTGGCCCATTGGTTGTCTGCTTCAGAACTGTACATCGCCCTACATAAGCGAAAAAAAATGTTTCCAGTCGGATAAATGAAAGACTGGGAGCTATCGAACGAACATTGAGGTCGCAGAGGCGTCGAGGAGCACTAGTAAAGCCCGCCTATTTGCCATTTACTCGAGTCGCAGACATTCTGAACTTTGATCGAACAGACCAAGCTACCTACAACGAACTAGTAAGAGTTTATCCGGAGGAGATTTTCGTCGGTAGGAGGTCAAACAAAAACGTAGTTTTCAGTTTACGACGTTTCGGCTGGGCCCCGCCAGCCATCTTCAGGCTAAATTTATTCATATTTAATTAGTATACATTCATCCATACAACAGCAAAAGAAAACAAAAAACACCAAAAACCAATACGGTTTTGAATTTACTAAAGTTACATTCATATTAGTCTACGTATTAAATCATAATTTATGTTAAAGAAGAAAAGAGAAGAGAATATTCAATTTATCAATGACAGTTTGACAGTTGGACTTACATTACTTGACATTCTTAAGCGCTTAGGTGTTGACAAAACAGCGATCTATGAGGATCTGTTTTGTCAATACCTAAGCGCTTAGGAATGTCAAGTAATGTAAGTCCAACTGTCAAACTGTCATCGATAAATTGAATATTCTCTTCTCTTTTCTTCTTTAACATAAATTATGATTTAATACGTAGACTAATATGAATGTAACTTTAGTAAATTCAAAACCGTATTGGTTTTTGGTGTTTTTTGTTTTCTTTTGCTGTTGTATGGATGAATGTATACTAATTAAATATGAATAAATTTAGCCTGAAGATGGCTGGTGGGGCCCAGCCGAAACGTCGTAAACTGAAAACTACGTTTTTGTTTGACCTCCTACCGACGAAAATCTCCTCCGTATCATCCTAAGGTCACGAAAATTATCATCATAAGAGTTTATCCACAATCTTGAATACTCTAATGCAGCAAGTTTCTGAGTGAATGTATGTATACATGAAATATTTTATACAGGTGCAGTACTTAGAACACGTAGGCGGATTTACTTTGAAAGAGGTTTGCAACTTATGCTTGCAAGAAGTAATCAAGGATGAAACAGTTGGCGCTTTTACATGGTGGGGACGTGATAGCGGAAGACGAGAGAGACCTGTCCCATTTTATAACACAGTTCTTGCCGCAGCTATCAATGGTGTATTCAATATTTCCATTCTATGAAGTCCGCCATCAATCCACTACAATTGAAATATTATACGACAAATTTCTAGATGCTGCTTCAAACAATACGTATTTCCGACCTCCGACGCAGAGAGACTTTTGCAAATATATGCGTGAGGCAATTCGCATTGCAAAACAGAGAGTACGAAATAAGAATCGCCGAAATCAAGGCCCTGCCAGACAACCAGGAATCAGGCGGCGTCAGGAGGCAGAAGCAGAGCGGCTGTTTGCGCGATTCCGTGACGAAGAAGAAGTCACTGAAGATGAATCCAGCGAAGGATAATATTTTTACCCAGCGAGGAACTATAAGCAATCAAAATTACTTCATAATAAACCTATCAAGAGACTCGGTAGAGTCTCGAGCCAAGTACATTAAAAAAAAAATTTAAAAAAAAAAGAAAAAAAATTATTTCGTCTCGACTCTACCACTCTCTTTTACCGGAACGGGAGCTCGGCGCAGGAGTGGGGGTAACCATATTATTTCATTACGGCGTATAGGCAATATCTCAGGGCTCACCGAATTAATACACTAATAAGATGCGAAAAAGATTACATTTGAGCGTAATATCAATGCAATCGGTGCACGGATAGCTGAGATATGATTATTTAAAAAATCGAGGGGGTCAGTTTCATCTCAGCAATTTCTTCGTCGTACCAGATTTTCGCTCCGTGCATAAAAACTATGCGGATATAATACATAGAGAGTACTCCGACGAGACAAGAGTTTCCACTGATCTCTATATCTATATATACTACGGATACGCATAGAATTCCGAGCGAGTTCGTCGGTCTGCCATGCAATAACTCTTTCTATGGCCCACGGGAGGCAGCATAATCGCGCACACCGTATAGCTGAACGTACTAACCATATTTATCTTTTTGTTTATTTGACGAGTCAAGACTTTGAGGTTATGATACCTGTCACGATTGATCGCGATTATAACGACGTGTCGGTAGTTCACTTTTATTTATTTCAAATCAAAGTAATTCTGTAATAATACGGAGATAATAATTATTAAACGCTTACTTATAATAATATTTATGGAGCATAGCAGTATTGCATCGATATTTTGACACTTTCAAGAAAGCCTATGTAACCGTACGTGATCAAAATGAGTAACAACATGCCCTCTATTTGCTATCGAGGATAAAGAATTATTATACAGTTCCAATATCGTGTAAAAATGTCTGTGACGATTCATCTCAATTATAACAAAGGGTCGGCTGTAAATTACTTATATTTATTTGAATACTTATTTCTCTGACTACGGAAGTTGGATATAACGTAGAATTCATAAAGGAATCAGAAATTCAGTAATAATGAAGAGATAAACGCTAATAATATGTATAGGGCAAATAGAAATAACCTCATTTAAATTCACATACAAATCCAGTCCTAGAACTCACTACAGCTGTTGTGGGAAATGTGACCGTCAGTTCTCAAAATGAGTAAAAATAAGCCATCGATTACTTATCTAGGATAAAGAATTGTTATAAGGTCCCAATATTGTATATAAAATTTGGAAATATTCTACATTGCAAAAATGAGCAGGCACGTGGCATCGTTACCTAAAATATGAATTTGTAATTAAATCCAAGATATAATATATAATGCGAACTCAGTCATTGTTCTCTGTAAAACGTATTTTGTACAAAAGCTATAAATGCGTGCCGTGTGGCTGGTCGTGATTAGATGAGGAAGATACTTGTTTATTACATTGAAAACTGATGTAAATGAGATATGCGGAATATCAGTTAATTGACAACAGGTGATGAGATTGGACAAGAAATGACCATGAGATTGAACAAAATAATAAAATTAATTTTTATAACACAATAATGACCATACGTGATCAAAATGAGGTATGGTTTCATATCACGTATAAAATAGTCACATATTCTATGAACATACATAATCGTGAATGTTTTATTATGAAAATTAGTAGGGAGATGGCATCGTTACCTAAGATTCGATGAGATATTTGCAATTCAATGCCGAATATAATGAATGATGTGAACTAAGTCAGTGCCTCATGTAATATCTTGTGCACTGAGAGCTATCACCGCATGCAATGTGGCTGAACATAATTAGATTAGCGAGATAAAAATCTGAGAACTGGAAAATGAAAACAAATCAAAAACTGAAGATAATCATCATTTGACTAGTTTAAGTTAATTTGATCAGCATCTGGGCCTTCGATGATGTAAGTATAGTTCTTCGTAGCCAAAATTTTCGTTGTGAATATTTTTTTAACGTTTTTTCAACTTTGTTCTGTCAGCTTGAAACTCTTCGGACAACTTTTAGTAAGCAGAGAACTTGTCAAAGTCAAAATTATCAGCGACGACGGTATATAATTTCATCATCGGTGGCTCGATTGCTGATCAAACTTGAATCACTAGAATATTTACAATTATGCAGCCAAATTGCATCTTCAACTCTTTAGGCAAGACCCTACTAAAATCTTGACCAAGAGGAGTTTCTTATGTTCCAATTAGCCAAGAAAGGTCGAATCGAAAAAGTGATACTACCAATTCTAGATTACGGTAAAATATGTTTTCAAACAAAATCTCAGTCTTCTGCGATGAAAGTGTATGCGCAGGAAACCCTTTGCAGCGCTGTGAGGGACAGATTCTGCGAAAGGTTCCCTACGCATACACTTTCAGTGCAGAAGACTAAAATTTATCAGTAAAACACTTTCAATAGAACTTATAACGGTTAGATTTATAGAAATGAATAGTATTCTGAAAAATATTATTCAACAGAAACGGTTGAGAAAATCAAAACGTGTACAAAAAGTAATGAAATCCCCCAAAAGCACCTCGAGTGCAAAAACTTTGCGCCAAGTACATTAAAACGTAGTAACTATCAACAAAAATTTGTTAACAAAATATTCAAAGTAATAGCATTTGATCTACAAAAGTATTGAAATCAATGGACTTTGCCAAGTACAATTGAATTTGCTTCCAATTAATTTCTAAATATTGATATTTCAATATACATAACATGTTACAACATGCAACATACGTACTCATATAAGAAACGATCAATTCTAAATAAAATGACGGAAAAACAAAGAAAAGAAAAAAAAAAATTTGGAGGTAGTGGTACTTGGCGGGCATTTTTGTAAAAAGTACAAGAAACTATAAATTGAACTATTTCAATATTCTTATAATAACTTCAACATCAGCCCGCCAAGTACCACGTACTCCAAATTTTTTTTTTTCTTTTCTTTGTTTTTCCGTCATTTTATTTATAATTGATCGTTTCTTATATGAGTACGTATGTTGCATGTTGTAACATGTTATGTATATTGAAATATCAATATTTAGAAATTAATTGGAAGCAAATTCAATTGTACTTGGCAAAGTCCATTGATTTCAATACTTTTGTAGGTCAAATGCTATTACTTTGAATATTTTGTTAACAAATTTTTGTTGATAGTTACTACGTTTTAATGTACTTGGCGCAAAGTTTTTGCACCCGAGGTGCTTTTGGGGGTATAATATACGCTAAGCGAAAGATACCTATAGATAGCCTATGATATATATTACTTTTAATTCCCGAATCACTATAAAATATGTTTTTACGTAATTACATAGATATCCATCTTCATATCTAATCATGAAAGATTTTTATTCTAATATAATTTTACCAGATTTCATGTCATTGCATGAAATCATACTAAGAGTTGAGCAAACCAGGTCAATCTAGGTAAAATGAGTTTTTTGTAACACGTACTTATATCATATATGTATAAACTACATATAATATATATGCACATGATAAAAACTACGTTCATTGTTTACCATCATTTTTGTTCTATCAATTTTTGATTTTTTTTTTCTTTAATATTTACTTCCTTGACATCCTTTCTTAAACACCTGTATTAGGCTCTGATTTCAGTGAGTAAACTATTATGTATGTGCATTGTTAAGATATTGTAATAAAATTGATATGTTGCGACGTATAAAAGACTAGCGGATAAGGTTATCCTCATTTTTTGAATATAAGCATAATAAACGCCTCCGATATAATGTATATTCACTTTGTGAGAATGCGGTAGTGATGGGAATAATTTTTAAATATATATATTTCTACTCTGAACACTTCATATGTATGTTTCTCAAATGTAATTTATTACATAGAGTAATTTCGAGATGAATTATAGCCGTTTGCTGAAACATCACATGATATTTACAAAAAAACCATCCATTCCGAAATTACCCTTTTTCATTTGTGAAAATGACTATAAATACGTCCTGCTCAAGTTGAAACATATATATAGTTAAGAATCGTTCTCAATGAATACATTTTCACAAAGTACATATATACATTATATAATATATTATAGGTATATATATTCCCCCTACAGCCCGCCGTAGCGTACGGTAATACCATGCCGGCGCGCTGCCGGCAGTATGCCAGCATCAGAATCTCGGCATGCATGCTAGCATATTGCTTAGATATTGAAGTTACACCTTGGCGGTCAAATGCCATGTTCAAATGATCAATATTGCTGGCATCTTGCCTGCAATTTGCCATCAAATTGTTATCTGGGAACTTTTTCATCACTCCTAGACACACTAGATGCATATAATCCAATGGAAAAGTTGAAATCATGCAAATTGCTAACCTCTCTAAAATAGATAGCTTTGTATGATGTTCTTCGTTTAACTTCTGTCGGAATGACTGATCTGTTCTTAAATTTGCGTTTACCTCTGGATAAGTTACACGGTTCGCTATGAATTCTCCTTCTTGTATACATTTTCCGCATCCGAAATAAGCGTTGTGACCCTTTGTCCCAGATATATAGGATTTTGCAGGTGCATCGCAAATAAATGCATTAAGTTTAATTTGGATAATTTGGTTTTGTATCACTATACATGTAGCGGAAGCGTTTTCAAAGTCTTAAACAAAATATTCAAGAAATTCATTACTATCATACGGTTTTTCATAACCATGATATAACCCAATCACAAATGGTTCGGTTTGAAAGTCAGTTTCGATAGCTGCTAGAATTGGCCAAAATTGACTGCCAGAGCTTTTCGTTAGCGGAAGTTCATCTACATTGACGTTGATCTTTAATTCAGAAGGGCAATTGTTAGGTGAATAATATTTAGAGATAGATTGTAATAAGCCTAGACGCAGTCCAAAATGAAAATAGCTCCCCGGTTTTAATTCAATAACTTTAAGATTTCTTGGAGTTTTAGTAAGAGTTCTAGAATCTGCGGGCACATTAAAACCATGTACACGTAGAAGTTTCAATAATGCATCAACATCCATATGATTTATATTTCGAGTGACTGCCCAGATTTGAAGGTCATTTTGAAAGTTTTTTTTATCAAATTTACTAAGCGATTCGACACATTCAAGCGAGTGCGCAGAACTAACACCATCACTACTTGCTTTTAAATTATAATCTATAATATCATTATCGTCTTGACAGGTTGTATTTGAAGTATTATTATCGAGGTTAATTGAATCTAATGAAACAGCTGGGTCAGCATCAACAATCACAGGTTGTGGACATTCACACGATATCGGTGAATTGTTTAGTTTATGAGAATCAGCCTTCTTATATTCTTTTTCAACTAGTCTTCGCCGTTGTCTCTCACATAGACTATTGCTATCTTTTATCTTAGGCATGTTGTGAGGTAGATGGTATTGATATGCGTCATAATCTGTAAACCAATGTATATATATGACACAGGCGCCTAATCTTTTAAAAGTACACCGAAAAAATTGCGCAATTCTGCATAGTCGTAATAACGAAAAAAAAATTATTTTTGAGATTATTTTTCTTATTAAATTTCTCAAAAACTAGTTCTGATATGAAATATTAATTCTATTCACTGGAATCTCTTCATTAAATTTGTGAGACAATCAAAAAGCTGAGCTAATTTTTCAAAATTTTCAACACTACGCACAGTATTTGAAATATAACAAAAGTGTTGCATCATAGTATTGAGATTGAACTTTAGTTCAATTTTTATCAATTTTCAGTTGTCTAATTTCTATAAATTCGTGCACAAAAGTATGAAGCCTATGTTATTTCACCATTAATCGGCAAACAATCATGCATTAACTCCATTACGATGAGTATTACTGTTACGTATAAAATAGTTGAAACTTACCTTACACGTGGTAGATATGTGATTTCGTCATTTACACAGCAATTAAAAAAAAATGCACTCAAAATTTACCCACAGTATATATATTAATATGTATAATAATTTAAAAATATCATAGAAGTCAACACATAATTAATGATTACGCAGAAAAACCGTGGATTGCCGAACGGCGTGCGGGCACACCGTATGTACCCGCACGCCGGTCTCGCAATGGCGATCTCAGAATTCCTTTGCGGAAGTCACTGGCGCCTGACGGAAACGGAAGTCAGAATGCGATAATATAATTAGTTGGTAATTTGAGTCTATGGCAAAAAGACGAATGAGAAATTATACTATTTTGAAATACACGTCACAAAGTAGTGCGACACAGACAAAATATGATAATCAGTAGTGAGACGGGTAATAATACTTGTCCTGAAACCTGTGAATTACAATTTTTAAGAAGTCTCGTACATTCGCTACAAACCTCGCAGATGAAAACTGCTGCATATTAATTGATAATTTGGGAAAAATTAAAAATGCGATTAGAATCAGCCGGATGTCTTATAGGTAGTATTCATTGAGACAAACTAAGTAGATGAAATATGTATACAAACATAGCAAAGCTAATTTGAAGAAACTAGACGTTAAAAACACGGTGTGTAGAGAGCGCTATTTCGTGTTTTGTCCTGTCTAACTTCGACAATCACCTCGCCGAGTGTTACATGTAAATTTTGTGAATTCGCAGGTGAGGAGCTGAGGACTATACGAATAAAAGTTAGCCAATCCCGACATGCCTTTGAGAAGCTACGCTAATCATATGTCTATTACTATTACTTCTTATTCTTTATTTCTTTTCGTTGTGTTAACTGGTATATGTATATCTACATATACAGGGTGGTTTTTCTTAATCGCCCCAGGCGAATATCTCAAGAACTAAAAGAGATACGAAAAAAAATTTGATACAAAACTTAAAGGGTTTCGAGGGGGAAAGATGATGATGACATCGGTTGACTTGTAGATCATGGGTGCTTTCCAACTAGAGCACTGTGCGACATAGTGCTGCACACAGCGATATGATTGACTGGATGCGTTAGATCTATTAGAAATGGCCAATCATATCGTTTAATGCGTAGCACTGTGTCGCAGAGTGCTCTAGTTGGAAAGCACCCCATACCACTTCCGAGATCTTTCAAGTGACTTCAATTTTTAGATAACGAACACATATTTTGGGTATAAGATATCGATAGCGCGATCAAAGACAAATTCGAAAATCCAAAAAAAAAATATTTTTTGTTATACCTCCCATCAGTTTTTTTATACCTATCATCGTTATGAGCACTGGAGAAATCTGTTGAACAGTATTCACGTAAATCTGAGTTATACCCGAACAGCGATAATTATAATATATGCTGTTTATTGACATGATATAACATACTGTGAAATTTGTATTTTATGAAATATAACCTATGAAATATGATCGCGCTTCTGTCAGTTATTGTTGCTTATTCGGCGGACTTACTATCAGGTCATTGTGTCGGAAGCTCTGAGTCCAAATCTGAATAGCTGTTCTCGTAAAAATTGTAAAGCATCGTCTAAAACATTTCCTGAAACTGTGAAACCTGTGGCCGCGTTTAGGCTATCCTTTATAGCTATCATATGCATATTTTTCTCATTCGGCGTGCTTTTATCCCGAGCTTAAATTCTACTCATAGACGTTACGTTAATATGACCAACAAAAATTTGAAATGATTCTTACGCAATGCTTACAATCTAATGAATGCAACGTCATTTCGAAAATCTGAATATTTTGAAAATTATAGTAGTTCGTAGTTGGGGATAATATCAGGCTGGATAGTAGTCTTGGACCCTGGTTACGTCAGATAAACGAGGTCGAGTTGTAATTAACAAACAAAAAAAAAAAAATATATATATATATATATATATATATATATATATATATATATATATATATATATATATATATATATATATATATATATATATATATATATATATATATATATATATATTATTTCGAATCTGTTTTAATAAAATTGATTGTAATTACGTTCATACTGTAAACAGAATTTCATTTTTTCATATTCTTCATATCATCACGCGGTATAAGATCTCCTAAAGTTGAGTGGAATGCATCTTGACCGCTATTCCTGTTTCCGCTTAGTTATAACTCTTATAATAACATTCTCGAAGTGATTAATGAATTTTACGAATGACTTGCCATCATTTATAAATAAAAACGAAAAACTTTTCACTCTTGATTCTTTCTACTTTGACCTCATACTTTTAATGAAAAATTTTTTCTTGATATAAAGAAAAAAATCCTTCAGCCGAAACAAAAAAGATTAGAAATTTCACTGTTAGAAACAGAAATTTCTCATAAAAGTAATGTATTCTTATGTTGAGATTATGAATCTGTACTGTAAAATATGGGTTTTTATTTAAAAACCAAAAGTTACCTCATAAAAACGCCAAAAAACGCTGTAAAAATTCAAGACCCACAGCGTTATCAATTAATGTCCCTCTTGAAACATACAACTTTTGTCTGAAACATTTTTGACTATATTTTGTTTAATTCCCGAAATATTGGCCTGGAGAAATTTAGGTAGGCCACCCTGTATATATATAAAAGCGTGGCTTTGGCAAAAACAAAGACGTTCTATGAACTCCCGATTGTTACGAACGTATAATTGCTGTAGCGGTCGCGATGCGTTCCACTTCAGTATACAGCGAGCTACCGCGAGCAGACATGAAAATTATAAATAAATAAATGAAATTCCGTTTACAGCTTAAACGTAATTACAATCAAAGTTGTTCAAGCGGATCTGAAATAATAATTTTTTTTGAATCATCAATACCTTGCCGGACTTGGCCGACGTAGCTATACCGTGAGGTTACGGTCGCGGGAAACCACCTAGGGTTAGGCAACCCAACAATCAATTTCCGAAGATTGCCGAAGGTGTAGAATATTTGTCATTAATGGAAGGGGACGCGAATATTTCTATTAGCAGACGATTTAACTGTCAGGTTGTTAGGTTAAAAATAATTGTCAGAGCGAAACTGAAGAATCTGATCAGAATAAGGTTATTAAACAAAATTCATCAATAATAATTTGTAAAAAAGTTGTAACAGTCAATGAATGAATTATAGCTGGTTTCACCAACGACGAATAGCTTTCATTCGTAAAATAACTTTAATCGTCGAATAAAAGTCGAAAATTTAGTAAATCGAATTTTATCTACAAATAAAAGTTATTCGTCGTTGTGAAAACCGGCCTTAATTCATTAATTAACTGCTGCAACTTTTCTACAAATTATTATTGATGAATCCTGCATATTAACTTTATTCCGATCAGCTTCTTCAATTTCACTCTGACAATTATTTTTGATCTAACAACCGAACAGTTCAGTCGTCGATTTAGCCATCTAGCGGATTTGTCATCGTACTACACACACATGGACACAACACATCCATACATACGCGTTTATGACTATGTGTCCATGTGTGTAGTACGTTGAGAAATCCGCTAGATGGCTAAATCAACTTTTATTTTCTCTTAATGACAAATACTCTGCACGTTCGGCAATCTTCGGAAATTGACTGTTGGGTTGCCTAACCCTAGGTGGTTTCCCGCGACCGTAACCTCACGGTATATACGACCCAATTAGACTATAATATTATTGCCGACTAGCCTATTATATATATTACCTCCAATTACCATAATTTTCCAAATATTCAAATTTTTAGAACGGCGTTGCACTCATCAGATCTGAAGCATTGCGTGAGAATTATTTCAAATTTTTCGTTGTCATATTAACGGAAATGAAGTTAAGCTACGGATAAAACTACGGCTACGGCAAACATACATTTATATACCGTGTGTTTGTGAAAAGGCGCGACAGTATGTCCAGTAGCGGATGTACAGTCACCCACCGCGTGGGTAACGACGTAACGCGAATTTATCAGCATGGTTCACCGCTAGACTATTATGTATGGTACAGTAGATCACAGTTTAGTTTCGATCCACGTGATCATAAGCTGCGGAGTTCAATACTTCAATGGCGCGCTTCGCCGTACTTTTCGCTATAGTACGACAAACGTTTGATATTGCTATTGAAAACAGTTCTTACACCTACGAAATGTTCTTCGTGCGCTGAATTCTCGGTAGACAGTGGATCGCAGCGGACTGGCGTTTCGACGGAAGAGTAAGTAAAACTATTTTTCATAAATACAAGTGCATCTGTAAGAACATAACCTAAAAACCGCATCAAGTGTCATGCAATAATTCACATCTGAATGAAACAGTTGCACTTCTAACTGATTCATTTGATACTTCGCATCGTTCAAGGTTTGTATCATCGAAAATTATTTCAGCGATCGTGCAGCAGCCTGGGATATCCCTGAAGCTGCTGTTACCAGCCTGATAGAGGTGCGCACGTGTTCAACTTTGGTGCAGGGGTTGATCATCGAAGAGACTGTTGGAACAAGGTTGAAAGCCAAACATCTTGGCAAAGTATAGCGAAGCTATGTGCAACGAAGTTTTCCACAAGGATTTTCCATTTCGAATAACTGGAATGAAGTGAACATCTGTATGCCATCTAAAACTTCAACCTACGCATTCATAGTACATACATCTGCACCGCTGGAACTACCTGTTGTGATTCAATGTGGGTTGTTTATTGCACTTTAACAGTGATATAGTCTGTGTTATCTTTTTCATACCAAGTGATACGATAAGCCCTATACAATTCTTCTCATTGCTTAAGGTGTGTTATATTCCTACATTCAATATCAGATCACCTAACCATCCATCTCCCACTTCCAGAAAAGGTACACTCTTCGTCATCCTCCTCCCGTACAGTATAGTAATGAAACCATGAAATGGAGCTAGTTCAGTCTGAAAAAACTGATCATAATTTTAAGATTATCTAATACACTGTGTACTAACTCTGTATAAAGAAATTCTTGTCTGCGCTTTACATATATATTACATCAAAGTAATTAACTGTGGTGGTCTAAGTTCTTATTCGGCTCCCAATATTTCCACAGAATATCGTTTGATAGCTGCTCTTAGTAGATATAACATTTCAGACGTAACATTTTCTACAAGTTGTATTATAAGGTTGATATAGTAAAACATTGATTTCTCCAAGTTTATTTATTTGTAACAATAACTAAATGTAACATCCAATTACAGAGCTCATCTCTTTGTAATATTATGAAATCACAAACATGCCTATTAATAGCACATTAGAATATGTAATAACTGAATTAACAACAACACATAAGACGCACAATAATAATAATTAAAGTAATAATAAATAAACACACGATAAAAAATACACACACGATAAAAAATACACGAAACACACGCATTAATGTTAATAAAAGTAATAATAAATGAACACACAACACGCTATAATAATAAAAGTAATAAACACAAAACAAACAATAATATTGATAAACAAAACATTAAATGAACACAGAATGATGATGATGATGAGAATAATAATAATAACAATAACAATAACAATAACAATAACAATAACAATAACAATAACAATAACAATAACAATAACAATAACAATAACAATAACAATAACAATAACAATAACAATAACAATAACAATAACAATAACAATAACAATAACAATAACAATAACAATAACAATAACAATAACAATAACAATAACAATAATCATAATAATCATAATAATCATAATAATCATAATAATCATAATAATCATAATAATCATAATAATCATAATAATCATAATAATCATAATAATCATAATAATCATAATAATCATAATAATCATAATAATCATAATAATCATAATAATCATAATAATCATAATAATCATAATAATCATAATAATCATAATAATCATAATAATCATAATAATCATAATAATCATAATAATCATAATAATCATAATAATCATAATAATCATAATAATCATAATAATCATAATAATCATAATAATCATAATAATCATAATAATCATAATAATCATAATAATCATAATAATCATAATAATCATAATAATCATAATAATCATAATAATCATAATAATCATAATAATCATAATAATCATAATAATCATAATAATCATAATAATCATAATAATCATAATAATCATAATAATCATAATAATAATGGTGATGGTGATGGTGATGGTGATGGTGATGGTGATGGTGATGGTGATGGTGATGGTAATAGTAATGCCGCATCAGGATCGGCTGGGTGTCCTGCCGCGTAAGACGCAGGGTAGATGTCCAACGGTGCTACAGATGCCTGGGCTACGGACACACGAGGAGGAAGTGCAAGGGCCCGGACAGAACCGACTGCTGTTGGAAATGCGGCCAGAACAATCATAAAGCGGCGGCGTGCAACTACGATCCCCGATGCCCTCTGTGTTCGGACAGGAAAGACGGGCAATCAACCAACCACATCCCAGGATCGGGGGCATGCAGGAGCTTTAGGGACGCACTGGCCCAGAAAAAGATCAAACTCCAAAAATGACGAAAATCCTACAAGGAAACATGAACCGGAGCAGGACCGCTCACGAACTATTGACCCAGATCACCTACGAGCTGGAGGTCGACGTCGTGATCATCAATGAACAATACCGGGACAGGGACGGTCCGACGTGGTTCAAGAGCACCGCAAATACCGCCGCTATCTGGGTCCCAAACGCCCACAGGGTCCGGATAGAAGGACACGGAGCCGGAGAGGACTACGCCTGGGCCAGAGTAAACGGCGTTACTTACCTGAGCACCTACTTCTCCCCGAACTGCAGCGCGCACGAATATCGCGCTAAGGTGGAGGCGCTGGAGGATGCACTGAGGGAGATGCGAAGCAATATGATCGTCGCTGGCGATTTCAACGTCAGAGCCCCTGAATGGGGCATGCCGCAGACAAACACCAGAGGGCGCCTCCTTCTGGAGATGGCAGCCAGGCTCAACCTGGTGGTGATGAACACGGGCACCACACCCACGTACAGACGACCCGGATGGGGAGACTCTATCCCAGACGTCACCTTTGCGACCGAAACGGTAGCAGCGAGAGTCGGAGACTGGAAAGTGATCGAGGAGTACACCGGGAGTGACCACCAGTACATCGTCTTCAACATCCGAGAGCCAACGGGAAGGAAAACGACCGTCGACCACAGGCCACGCTGGAACACACAAAAAATGGATAGAGCGAGATTGGGCGAGATTCTCCGGAACGCCAAGGACCCATCCTCTGAACTTTCCGGCCAAGACGGACGGAAAAGAGCAGAAGCTCTCGTAGATGCCACCATGAGCCTGTTGAAGAAAGCCTGCGATGCGTCCATGCCGCGAACAAAGCAAAGACCCGAGAGGCGACCCGCGTACTGGTGGACGGAGGAGATCGCCGAACTCAGAAGGCTGTCACTGAGAGCCAGACGGAGAGCGCAGCGAGCCCGCGACAGGAGCGAGGCGGCTGCCCTCTCAACAGAGCACAAAGCGGCAAAAAAAACCCTTCGAAATGAGATCAAGAAGAGCAAGGACCGCTGCTGGAAAAAACTCTGCAAAGAGGTAGATGCGGACCCATGGGGACTGGGATATCAAATCGTCACCAAAAAACTAGGTGCACGCGGCCCGGCTGAGGCACTAGACGCCCGCGCAATGGAAACAATAGTTGATGGACTCTTTCCATCTCACCCACTGAGGAAAGAGACAAACGACGCCGTTGACTCAATAGACACACCGGCCTTCAGCAAAGAGGAACTGCTTACAGCCGCCTCCCGTCTCAAAACCAAGAAGGCTCCAGGACCAGATGGTATCCCGACAGAGGTGCTCAAGGTAGCCGCACAGACATCTCCAGAGCTCCTCCTAAAAATGTACAATGTATGCTTGCAGGCAGGCGTCTTCAGTGGCCGTTGGAAGAAAGCAAGACTAGTGCTTATCAGTAAGGGCAAAGGAGACCGAAAGGCAGAAAGAACAAATGCCCTCAGCAGGCTGATGACAAACACCGGTGGACCCAAGCCCGGAAAATGCAGACTCCTCATGTCGACGACCCACTCCATCCTCCTATATGGAGCAGAAATCTGGGCTGAGGCACTGCAAGTCAAGAAGCACAGAAAGCACATGGCCGCGGTACAACGGAGAGGAGCGCTGAGAATCGCATGCTCATACCGCACGGTTTCCGAGACCACGATCCTGGTGATAGCGGGCGTGATCCCCGTTGACCTCCTCGCAATCGAGAGAAAAAGGATCTACGAGAGAGCGGCCGAAGGAGACAGAGCGGAAGTCGCCCAAGAGAAGAGAATTCTCACCTTGGACAAGTGGCAGGAGCGCTGGAGCGCCGACACTAAAGGCAGGTGGACGCACAGGCTTTTCAGACAACTAGCCCCCTGGCTGGAGAGAGAACACGGCGAGGTTGACTTCTACCTTACCCAGCTCCTCACCGGACACGGGTACTTCCGCCACTACCTCCACAAAATGGGAAAAACGACGACACCCAGTTGCACATACTGCGGACATGACCGAGACGACGCGGAACATACATTCTTTGTATGCACCCGATGGAATGACGACAGAAGACGGCTCCAGGAGCCTGAACGATTCACGCCCGATAGCATTATCCAGATGATGCTGACGGGGCCAGCAAGATGGAACGAAGTGGCCGCGTACGCTGAGGCCGTGCTACGCCAAAAGAAGGAAGACAAGTGCCTGGAAAACTAGCAACAGAGGGATCCAAGGAACATGCAAACTAGAAGAACAAGAACCGGAGCAACGAAGAGAAAGCCCACGAAGGCATAATAAAACAGGCCCTGACCCGAAGTAATGCGAAAGCGGTTCCGGGCCAGGGTTCCAAGACGGGAAGGGGGAGGGGTTTTAGTCGGTATGCCACAGTAGGTGAGTCCGACACACAAGAGAGCTACGGCTCTCTTATGGTGCGTAAGGCATTTCCCCTCCCTCTAAAAAAAAAAAAAATAGTAATAGTAATGGTGATGACGATGGCGATGGCGATGGCGATGGCGATGGCGATGGCGATGGCGATGGCGATGGCGATGGCGATGGCGATGGCGATGGCGATGGCGATGGCGATGGCGATGACGATGACGATGACGATGACGATGGCGATGGCGATGACGATGACGATGACGATGATAATTTACGACAATAACAATAATAATAAGAAGGACAATAATGATAATTATAATAATAGTACTGATAGTAATAATAATTCTAAAAGTAGTAATAAATCAAATAACAATTAAGACGAAATAATATCATTAGACCAATGATTCCATCATCTGTATTTGCCCCGTTCGCGTCACCTTCGCTGGATTACATAATTACAATTGAAAATTGTACTAAATTCATTCGCGATAGCAGATGAGAAAATTGTTATTCATCTAGCGTGATTTTTCGTGGACGCGGCCCAGTCCGTCGGAGAAATTTCACTCTACGCTCTTGGTTTTACTATACCAACAGCATATGAAAGCCAAGGGCGTAGAGTGAACTTTTCCAGACGGACTAGCCCGTAACCACGTAAAATCACAATATACATACAATGTTAATTAGGTATACTACCGTCAACATAAATCTTCGTACTACGAAATAATTCTGCCTTTTTTTCGAAAAAATTCCGCATTTTTGATTGACAATGGATTTAAGAAATATATCTAACAGCCATAAAACCGATATGATATTAGCATACGGTGCGTCTAATCAAAATAGCCGCCAAGCTGCCCGTATTTATGCCGAGAGGTTTCCTAATCGTCGACATCCACGAGCGCACGTTTTTCCGCGGCTCGAGAGTTACTTGCAAAATAAAGGAACTTTTAAAGCTGCAAAGCACGCAGGTAGATTGAATTGTCTGAGTTCAGCGATTAAAATTTGTTTACCTTTATTTCCCAGAGTCTCCTGTAATTGAAGCAAAAATTTTTGAAAAAACATTTTTCAAACAATTAGTATTTTTTGAGGTTGTTTAGTAGCTGGAGGATGGGTGGGCCACCCACCCAACAACTTTACCTCCTTTTTCCAAAAATTAACTTGAACTAGTCCCACTGCTTTTATTTTGTCTCATTGATATATCGCATGGTGTTTGATCTCATCTTCAGGATGGTAGTCCAGAGTTTTCTCACTCCGTAATGGAACTCCGGATTACCACCCTGAGGACTGGAGCTGATGCCAGTGTCTGAAACGTCAGTGACACAAAATAAAAACATTGAACTTAGTACAAGTAACTCTTTGGAGGAAGCGGCCAAAGTATGTGAATGGGCGACCCACCTCATACCCGCCAGCTTCCTCAACATCGACAACCTACAAAAATACTAACTGTTTTAGATTTCTTTTCAAGAAATTTTTAGCTGTTTCAGAGCTACTTCGAGACTGCTAAAATCATGGACAGGACCATGTTTAGGTACAATTTTTTAACCGTGATTCGTTTTTGTAAATTGACTGATAGGAAGACCAAGGAGACTGCGTAATCGAGTTCTGCAGCCTGTCCTTGATAGCCTAAGAGCAAACCCCCGTACTAGTATTCGGGCATTAGCACGAGACCACGGTGTTGGTGCAGACACGGTGTTTAAAATATTCAGGGAGCAAAAACTACATCCGTTCAAGTCAGGTGTACATCAGGAGTTGTTGCCAGGAGACCCGCCACGTAGATTCGCTTATTGCGATTGGCTAATTGATAGATATCTCGAGGACGAGACTTGCGAGCAAAATACGTTTTACGGACGAATGTAGTTTTAAAATGGATGGCAATGTAAACCGCCATAATGCGCATTTTTGGGCAGTAGAGAACCCACATTTGATTGAAGTAAGAAATTTTCAGCGAAGGGGATCTGTCAATGTGTGGGCGGGTACGCTAGGACATAGAATCATTGGCCCTGTTATATTCTTGGGCAATTTGAATGGGCCAACTTATACCAATTTTTTGGCGAAGGTGCTTCCTGGTCTGCTTGAAGATGTTCCGCTGGCCACACGACTTTCCATGTGGTACCAACAAGATGGTGCACCGGCACATACGGCACGTACTGCAAGAGATGTGCTTGACCACATGTTTGAAGGTAGATGGATCGGGCTCCATGGCCCGCAGGAATGGCCTCCAAGATCGCCAGACCTAACTCCACCAGACTTTTTTCTGTGGTCTTTCATCAAAGAGAAGGTTTATAGGACCAGACCGAGAAGTATTAAACACCTGAAGTTAAAAATCAGGATTGCATTTAACAGGGTAACGCCTGATATTTTAGCCAGAGTACATCGGGCAGCTGTCAAGCGGGCTGTACTCTGCTCTGAGGCTGAAGGTGGCCACTTTGAAGATTCATAAATCCTGCTCAACATATTGACAGGATTTTTAAATTTAATATTTATTTTTTGATTGTTAATAATTTCCATTTCTTCTCGGTTTCGTCTATACCGTGAGGTTATAGGGAAGCCGTTCACTAAATGCAGGCAACCCAACAGTAAAATTCCGAAGACGTCCGAAGTCATTGTATTCGCCATAAATAACATAGAACGGGAACCCCCACCATGTGGTTGTCATAACAAATACAATGTCTTCGGAAGTCTTCGAGATTTGACTATTGGGTTGCCTGCATCTAGTGAATGGCTTCCCTATAATTTCACGGTATATGCCATTGGCTTTTCATAATGTTTTTTTTTTCTATAATTGTTTTCAAATCTATTGTTGTTTGTTGTTTCTTTATGCACATGTCTATAATTGTTTTCATGTATTTCGTTTATCACCATTTCTTAATATTTTTTTTGCCTATAATTATTTTTACATCTTTTATTTTTCACTGTTTTTTCATGCATATGTTTATAATTGTTTTAATATCTACTGTTCATTAGTGTTTCACATTATTTTTTCATTTATGATTGTGCCTTCATATTTTATTTCAGATTTATTGAAAATCATTGTTTCACTTTGAATAAGTAGAATATTGATTCTTAGGGTCCTCTTTCGATTATGAACACGCACTCGTGACAAATATTACTTTATCTCGCACTCGTAACAAATATTGTTCAGCAGACAATCGACGTCCGAATTTATAGGCCTTCGTATTCAATAGTGTCCCCAATGATCTCTGCGTATACTCCACACAATGCTTTAACCCTTTCACATACTGCATAAGCACTGGCCATAAGCAATGAAGATGCCAAGGTCCTGGGATATCCCAGGCTGCTGCACGATCGCTGAAATAATTTTCGATGATACAAACCTTGAACGATGCGAAGTATCAAATGAACCGGTAAGAAGTGCAACTGTTTCATTTAGATGTGAATTATTGCATGACACTTGATGCGGTTTTTAGGTTATGTTCTTACAGATGCACTTGTATTTATGAAAAATAATTTCACTTACTCTTCCGTCGAAACGCCAGTCCGCTGCGATCCACTGTCTACCGAGAATTCGACGCACGAAGAACATTCCGTAGGTGTAAGAACTGTTTTCAATAGCAATATCAAACGTTTGTCGTACTATAGCGAAAAGTACGGCGAAGCGCGCCATTGAAGTATTGAACTCCGCAGCTAATGATCACGTGGATCGAAACTAAATTGTGATCTACTATACCATACATAATAGTCTAGCGGTGAACCATGCTGATAAATTCGCGTTACGTCGTTACCCACGCGGTGGGTGACTGTACATCCGCTACTGGACATACTGTCGCGCCTATTCACAAACACACGGTATATATATATATATATATATATATATATATATATATATATATATATATATATATATATATATATATATATATATATATATATATATATATATATATATATATATATATATATATATATATTTATTTATTTATTTATTTATTTCTATTCCAGAATTTCTCACAACAACAATGCCTGGGATAGCTGAACGTGAGAGATTTAACAGTTTTAGAAAATGTTTAATACGCTACTCCAGAATTTTTTTAAGCAGATTGAGCTATTGAAATTTTCACTCAGAGGTCGCAATCTGATCGTGGCCTGATAGTAGATGATTATTGTACCAGCCCGCTCAGAAACTGAAGTCATGATATGAATTATACATCATCATTATACATATTATATTATACAATTGTACTCTCCTGGTGATGTATCATAACGATATAGCTATGATACGTTACAACTACGTTGTTCTCATTGAAGGCACACAGAGATTTTTCCAAAATGTATATTCGATATGTAAATCATGCTTCACTTGTGACAGAACCCGTGATGTCCGCGTCACATGACAGATACGTCAACTTTGTCTTTAGCACTGAGATAGTACTCTGTGACGTAAATTTTTCGTACCAGGTTTGCTCTTTTGGCTACATAAAATTGTGATGTCTGTGTGATACTGCGACTACGTCAAATATCTGGACTGCTCAAGGACAGTACCGTTGGATATAAAATATACAGACCAATTGCGCTTCCGTGATGATATAACATTATAATGTCTATGTAACCTCACAATGATATAAAATTTATAGAAGGCACAAGGATAGTACTGTGCGATATAAATTCTATATGTCAAAGTGTTCTCTATGCAATGTAGCACTGTTATAGAACAAATGCATATCTAGTACGTCGAAGTAACAGTAATTACGGCAAAAGCACTTACAGTGCAAAAACCTTGCGCCAAGTACATTAAAACTATAAACAAAAATTTGTTAACAAAATATTCTAAAAAGTAGCACTCGATCTACAAAACTATTGAAATCAATGGACGTTGCCAAGTACAATTACATTTTTTCACAATTGATTTCAGAATGTGACCTAGCATGAGTTGTTGGCGGGTATTCACGTTTCATTTCAATATACATAACATACGTAACACGTAATGACATGCGACATATGTACTCGTGAGAAAAGATTAATCAAAATTAAAATTGAGAAAAAGAAGAAAAGAAAAAAAATTTGGAGTACGTGGTACTTGGCGGGCTGGTGTTTGAATCATCATAAGAATATTAAAACACTTCAATTTATATTTTCTTTCAATTTTTACAAAAATGCCCGCCAAGTACCACTACCTCCAAATTTTTTTTCTTTTCTTTTTTTTCTCAATTTTAATTTTGATTAATCTTTTCTCACGAGTACATATGTCGCACGTCATTACGTGTTACGTATGTTATGTATATTGAAATGAAACGTGAATACCCGCCAACAACTCATGCTAGGTCACATTCTGAAATCAATTGTGAAAAAATGTAATTGTACTTGGCAACGTCCATTGATTTCAATAGTTTTGTAGATCGAGTGCAACTTTTTAGAATATTTTGTTAACAAATTTTTGTTTATAGTTTTAATGTACTTGGCGCAAGGTTTTTGCACTGTAAGTGCTTTTGCCGTAATTTCACTACTTTTTGTACCGGTTTCTTTGATATTTATTTTCACTTGTGATGAATTTGATTATACATAAACATCTGTCCCCCATCCGCAAATATAACGAGTATGTTTATTACTTGAATGGTACTACTAAGTGTCTTCTATTATTATATGCACATATATATTTTATTTAATATTAGCTACTGCATCAATCAGAATGACTTCCACTGGTTTATGTTATTTTTCTCCATTGCGAATTTCTCAAAAAAAATTAGCATCTCAAATGTATTGCGCAATTGGCTCCAATCGCAGCGTTTGACGCTAAAATAATGTTTGCAATACGCTGCGAATAATCTTATTGGTCAACTGTTGATTCTTAATATTCGTGGTATATGTGGTATAATATGTACACTGACGAGTAATTCCTTAATTTGTCCTATAATGTTAAAAAAATGAAAGAATTCAAGCACTTTTAGAGTTGAAGATGTAATTTGGCTATGTAATTTTGATTATTTTAGTGATACAAGTTTGATAAGCATTGGAGCTTTGCACCGATGATGAAATTATAGACTGTCTTAGCTTATGATTTTGGCTTTTAAACATTTGCTGCGTAGCAAGGGTTGCCCAAAAAGCTTTAAACTGACCGATCAAAGTTAAAAGAATGTTGAAAGCAAATTTTAGAGAATACAATAGATAAAAATTTTATAACAATTATTTGTAAATTTCTGTTGCTAAATATAATCACAATCACATAGTAAAATTACATTCTTATTCATTTTGTTTTTAACATTTTTTACTCTTCAGTCCTTTATCTTCCTCATTTAATTATGTTAGTCTACGACATTTATAACACGCCAAATTGTTACATTTTCTCACATGACAGTCAATTATGCATAAATCTTCTAAATGAATATTTTCCTGCCAAATGGTATTTTTTAGCACGTGATATATTTCTATAAATCTAACTATTACGGTTGGGTTGTAGGTGTGTTCATTGAAGCCCACTCTACAACATTTATAACATGCGAAATTGTTATATTTTCTCACATAACAATCAATTATGTATAAATCAAATAAATAAATATTTTCGTATATTCTTATTTTTATATTGTCATATATTTTTTAATCAGCTTCGTAATAATTGCAAGAATTTGTAATGTGTATCCAAATTTTACAGATATAAAATATGCTACGAATGAATAAGTTCGATAATCACGATCGACGTGACATGTATATCTTCCATAACCTCAGCAACCTGATATCAACTTTTATAACCTAAAAATCTCGAAAGCTAGCCTGAGCGACGAAATGGATATTTTTCTGAGGGCATCGAGGCTAATATTAAATTGTCGATTCTTTACTCCGCACTTTCTACATATTTTCCATCAAGCGTAATAAGAAATCATTTGACAAGGTGTTCAGCTATTAGCTACTCGTAATATTCTTCTGATTTATCTCAGCTGTCATTTAACGATACGTTCAACTATCTCCGTTGTTATGTGCACGCGCACGCGCAGTAGGACTATTTTTCCCTTACGCCATAAAATAAGTGCAAGACGTATTTACAGTCGAGAGCGACAACTCCCACTATATTTTTTTCCATGTAATTTGCATCTCTGCGATCGACTCGCTATGTTGTTTACTGCG
>OZ001258.1:12881094-12891094 GCA_963924015.1 Macrophya annulata
AGAATTTTTTTGTTTTAATTAATTCGAGATTATGTTCATCATCCAACTGATTCTGCAAATTCAAATTGATTTCACACAGTATAAAATTGTTTTCAGAGCATTTCAATTGATATATGCGATGATAAGATTAACAGTTTGGACGATGCTCTAGATCATTATTTTCGTAATGAAACTTTTGCTAATAATGATTATACTTGTATGAACTGCCAAAGAAAAGTTACGTTACTTAAAAAAACGTTCATCAATCATGCGCCCCATGTATTATGTATACAATTGAAACGATTTGATGCAAGGGGCCAAAAAATTATGAAAAATTTGAATATTTCTGAAACAGTACATTTGGAACGTTACACTCAAACAACCGAGGCTAGCAGTATGAATAAAGGCATATCCAATTATTCATTAACATCTGTGGTTGCTCATATTGGATCGACAATAGCCTGTGGCCATTACATTGCAGTAGCCAAAGAATCATCTGGAGAATTCTATACCTTCAATGACTCACAGGTGCAAAATATTGTAAAAATCATTTGATGTAATAAAAAATCACTTAATTTCTCAATATACAATATTATTAGGTTCACCATACATCAATCAACAATGTCTTGAACAATAAAGATGCATATATTTTAATATATGCAAAGATGACTGATATGATGAGTGATAAGGAGAACAGTTCTTTGCTAAGCAACATCTATAAGGAAGCAAATATTGAAGCATCAGCATTGTCTTCGGAACTGGTATATATAAACACAAATCTATAGGATTTACATGTTTAACAGCAATATTGTAATAAATCGCATATATTTAATACGGCAAAAGGTGTCAAGTGAATTACAAATACGTGGAAGATCTTCAAAACCAGTGCAAACTCCGACAAATACAGTACAAAAATCTTCAAAGGAGAATGACAAACTGTCTAATGTAATGAAGCCAAAGGTATAAGTATTGTAGATATTGTAGTCCCATGGTAGTTGCAGATAATGTAACAATATTTGATAGAAAGTAGATCTTCGACGTGATTATTACAATTATACTATTTTTTGTTTACAGTTCAATTATCACATATATTTGTACGATGATATTGATATGTCTTGCATTTTTTTTAATTTCAGGTATCTCAATCGTTGTCTACGAAAAAAAATACAAAGCAATGCCAGGTTTTAAGGAAAAAACAGCTAGCAGCTGTAGCCACGTCGTTAATATGCCTAACATTAGCTAGATCGTACAAGCAAAAAAAAAATTGGGAACGACCTCTCTTCAAGATGAGGAAACAACATGGATGTTTTCATACGAATTTTCAACTTTTAAAAAACGACCCAGAAAAATTCAGAAACTACACGCGAATGTCCTTAGAACAATTCAATAAATTATCACAGATTATAGATCCTATGGTTCGTAGAAAAACTTGTGTTCGGGATCCTATAAGCACAGACGAGCGATTATTATTGACCCTAAGGTATACATACCTATATGTAATAGATACTTTTTTATCACAAGCATAAGTTTAGCAGGTTGCACCTTTCCATTTCTAGTCAACAAAATTTACTAATTTTTTTTCTGTAATTTTAGATACCTCGCTAGTGGAGAGCTACAAATTGCTATCAGTTATTCATTTAATATATCTCCCACGGCAGTATCAAACATTGTTGCTGAAGTGTGTGAGGCGATCTGGGAAGGTTTGCGACCAATAGTCTTGAAGCAATGTTCTGTACAAGATTGGCGGGACATTTCTTTAAGTTTTGCGAAAAAATGTCATTTTCCTCATGTAGTTGGTGCAATTGATGGAAAACATGTCACAATGGAAGTAAGAATCCCACAAATTATAAATTTATTATCCACCCATTTCGATGTAATTTTCGAATTATCTTCAATCAACATTTATCATAATGAATGTATGATTTTCTGCAGGCTCCAGCGAACGCAGGATCTGAATACTACAATTACAAGGGCCATCACAGCATAATATTACTAGCCGTAAGTGATGCTGACTACATTTTTCGTTACGTTGATATCGGAGCAACTGGTCGGCAGAGTGACGGAGGAGTGTTTACAAAATCCAATATCTGGAAAATATTCGAAACTGATAGGGCCAATATACCACCTAAAGAGCCATTGGGAGAATTTGAATTGCCATACGTAATGGTAGGAGATGCGGCATTCCCATTAACGGATTATTTATTGGTGCCATATCCAACAACTAATAAAATTACACCAGAACAACGCGTGTACAATTATCGACATCGCTATGCTAGAAGAGTGGTCGAAAATGCTTTCGGCATTTTAGCATCTCAATGGCGGATTTATAGAAGACCGATAAATTGTTGTGTTGATACAACAATTCAGATTGTCAAAGCTACAGTGTGTCTGCACAATTGGTTGCGAATGGCAGATGTAATAAATCAACAGTCATATTACACATTGCAGAGTTCTATAAAAGATAGTGATTGTACAGGAAGTAGTTGTTTAGTACCATTACGTAGAACATCAAGAACCGTATATCAAGCTGGTGTACAGTTGAGAAATGATTTTTGTGAATATTTTAACAGTGAAGGTTCTCTATCTTGGCAATATAAATATATCTAAGTGATAGCTTAAGCGTGTAAATATGTACATCTGTTACTTGTAAGTACCTCGACCTGTATCATGCTCGAGTCTGGCACCAGGTTATTACATATTCCGGTAAATTATATTTTTGTTATACGCTGCAATTGATAAAGAGCAGGGAATTAGACGTAAAACTTTGTCATAGATGTTTATGTCATTAAAAATACGTACAAAAATAATGCTGTATTGATACATATATGAGAAGGATAAAAACAATAAAAATTAAATTAGTCTTTTTTGTATAGTTCTCACGAAACTAGATTAAATATCATGTGTGATCAATTGCTCTGCACTATGTAATACTTTCAGAATCTCGAACATCACATTGTTCCGCAGACTATTATCACGAATTTTTTTAATTTTTTCGACTACCATTATACCAAACCCATCAATTTCAGACAGGTTATCTTTCTGGCATGTTGATTGCGGCTGCTTCATCACATCTACAATTTTATCCAAAGCTGAACTGACAACTTGGCCGAGAGATCGTTTTCTTGATCCTGAAAAAAATCGTAGAAGCATGGTTACACAAGAACCTATATCAAGGCAGAAAGGGATAAAAACACTCAATCATACAATGAATTGGGACAATTCAACAATGATGCTATATTTGGAAATAACTGACATGTCCATGGAAGGAGTAATCAAATGATCAACAGATTAAAACTTAATACACAATACAAAACCAATAATGAACACATCTATAAAACTAATATTCAAAACAAAGTAAACGATCGAATAAACAGAAAATGGTGGAAACGCATTCACAATGAAACGAACAGCAAATACATATACACGAGATGTTAATTACTGGTAAATGAATGAAGAAAGAAAAAGAAAATCTTACTTGTTATAAATGATGATGGACTGGCTGATTCAGAGCTTTCACTTTCTGCGACTGTTTCACTTATATTTGATATTGTTCTACAAACATGCAATAAGTTTATAAATCCCACCAAGTAATAAATTATTGAATTGGATATTCATGAAATTTCGATCTTATTTACCGATTTGTATCCAATGAAGTGTCTAAAAACATCAACATTTTATAATATACCCAAGGCGCTCTCCCTGAGGGAGATGCTGCTGCACCACTTCTAAAACGTTGTTTGCGGTTTTCATTTGTTATCCTACAATATCTGTCTCGTAGTGTTTTCCACCGCTCCTTTGCCAAATTTAGTGTTACTTTTCCTATAATCATTTACTGTTGTCAATTATTTTACGCCAGAGATGGTTGTAAAAATGGACTAAAAAAAAGACTTGTACGTACATTGAATTGCAATTATATGTTGATACAAATATAATGATTCCTTAAAGATACAGAACGGATAACGATATTACCTTCCAAATCCTTGACAACTATTTCCCACGCCTTGTGTACTTTTTGTCTGCTTCTCTCATCGATACGCAATTTATAATCCCAAATGACCGGTTGTCTGCGCACTGCTGCTATCAGGTCTGGGATTAGTTCACTGTCCATATTTTTTTTTGTTTTTTGATTCAATTGTTTAGAATGATTGGCGGCCACGCGACAGTCTTCTTCTGGTTCTGCTTCCTCATCTTCTTGTTCATATGTTTGTTCATCACCTTCGGCCTGAATTTTTTCAATTGCTTCTGTATCATTTTCTGTCCTCGGTTCCCCATAATTATTATTGATCTGAAATAATTTGAATAACTAAGTATACAACTACACAAATATATCATTCTCCGTCTACTGCTTTCTTACATCCTGTGAATGGTCGATGTCACATTCATTAATTTGTTCTTGTTCCTCTGAATAATTGATGAAGCTTTCATTGAAGTCTTCTTCCTGTTGATAATTGATGTGGCTTTCAATAAGTTCTTGTTCTTGTGAATAAGTGACAGCTTTTTCATTATGGTCTTCTTGCTGTGAATAAGTAACGTCGTTTTCGTTATGGTCTTCTTCCTGTGAATAATTTAGGTGGCTTTCAATAAGTTCTTGTTCTTGTGAATAAGTGACAGCTTTTTCATTATGGTCTTCTTGCTGTGAATAAGTAACGTCGTTTTCGTTATGGTCTTCTTCCTGTGAATAATTTAGGTGGCTTTCAATAAGTTCCTGTTCCTGTGACTTAGTGACATAGCTTTTTTTACTTTCATGTTGATGTTCCTGTAAGTATGATCAATTCATTATTCATTAATTCTATTCTGATAACTTTCAACCTTATCTAATATGAACATATATCTAGGTATACCTACCTGATACATATCTTCATTTAAAATTCTCGAAGTATCTTTACTAAATAATTTGGCAGGTAAAATAAGTTTACCATCAGCTACACATCCATCCAATAATAAACAAAAGTATTAACATTCAATATATGTATAATCATACTGACGTGCAATAATAAAGGCTATTTATGCTATAGGTCCCTTTTTCATGTTACACAATTCACATACTCGAGCAATAGACATTCGCTCATCATTAACATTTTAATTTATTTGTTCAAAGAAATTTTTTTTAAATTCTCTTACCTGTTACAGGATAAAATAATCCATCGCAATAACATACGGTTGGTGGGTTTGTTGGGCAACATGAATGGAATAACATTTTTCGATCAAACCATTGTTTACATAAGCCACACTGATCAAGGGTTGGACGGCAGTTATTGTTTATTGCCTTTTGTCATTAAAAATTCATAAAAAACAAATTATAAATATATCCATTTATCCTTAACTATCTTATTTTAATACATGCGATATAAATACCAGATACAAACTTTAAGTACAATAGAAATTCATACCTTTGACATGATCTGAGCTTATTTTCGATGAATATGATGATTAAACATTAAAATGGTAAGAATTCAAATAAATAGAAATGAGTACCGTTGGTGGAGACACGTGCGTTTGACAAGCAGTAACTTGCTGCTGCTGCTAAATCTCATTTTCATGCGCGGCGACAGTAACTCGCTGCCGCAGCAAATTGCTGCGGCAGCGACTTGCTGCGCATGAAAATCCTGCCTATGGCCGGCAGAGAAGTGCGTTGAGGACGATTTTATGGTTAGGTTGCGGTTAAGATTCTCTTTAACGAAAAATAGACTGAAAAAGTCGATTCGATAATCTGTCCGTTGATAATACGACAAATAATTAATGTTCTTGAAACAAATTACGGTTATTCAGAACTGAAATAGCTGAATGACGAGAATATTTAATAGTTAATCGTGGAAGTGGAAAGGAACAGAAATTAAATTGAATTCGGGTTCAAACTTAATTTATTTGGCCACAAATGAAAACAACGTCCGACACGTTTGACTAACAAACAATAAAATTACTACTATGACATTTGGATGGAAATCATTCAAATCATCGTTACTAATAACTGATCGATGAATAAAAAATAACAATCCTAGTTTGACATTCTTTACTTATGAGTAAACGAGGTGTCAGTGATTCGAGAGAATTTCTTGGATATTCTTAGGATGTCGAGGCTGTATCTGGAACAAAATGGTAATGATCCATGAATGTTATGATATAACCGAAGAGTAGATCAGTCTTAAATTGAAAAGTTCATCAAACCACGATATTTGAGACGGTTTCAGCATCTATCGCTTAGTCTCATCGAGGGAGTCTAAGCAGTCAGTAAACTTCTTCGAGTGTTGAGAAATCGTCAACACTTTATTGCGAGTCCTAGCGAAGACCTATCGATGAGACGTAATTCTTTTCGTGGCTGCACAGCTTGATTTGCTGACTGTCACAAAGGCAGAATACTTTGAAAACCTTTGCTTCAAGGTGTCTAATCTCTCCTTCTGAAACATGAATAATGCGTTTTATGATCGTCTGGGATACTGCAGCGCAGCGCAGGGGAAACATTTTGAACACATCCTCCGGCGACGTGTCAACTGAATAATAATTTGGTAGCGTTTCTATCGTTCCATTACACAGAGAAGAAGACACTGGATAGCAGATCGTCTCATGTACTGTTCAGAACCTGTCTAAGGTTAGCTGGAATTATTGTGTAGACTATGCACTCCGATAACAGAGATTATTCTGTAACCTTTTCGCCTTCATGTTTCAGAAGTAGAGATTAGACACCTTGAAGCAAAGGTTTTCAAAGTATTCTGCCTTTGTGACAGTCAGCAAATCAAGCTGTGCAGCCACGAAAAGAATTACGTCTCATCGATAGGTCTTCGCTAGGACTCGCAATAAAGTTTTGACGATTTCTCCACACTCGAAGAAGTTTGCTGACTGCTTAGACTTCCTCGATGAGACTAAGCGATAGATGCTGAGACCGTCTCAAATATCGTGGTTTGATGAACTTTTCAATTTAAGACTGATCTACTCTTCGGTTATATCATAACATTCATGAATCATTACCTTTTTGTTCCAGATACAGCCTCGACATCCTAAGAATATCCAAGAAATTCTCTCGAATCACTGACAACTCGTTTACTAATAAGTAAACAATGTCGAACTAGGATTATTATTTTTTATTCATTGATCAGTTATTAGTAACACTGGTTACCAATGATTTCCGTCCAAATGTCATAGTAGTAATTTTATTGTTTGTTAGTCAAACGTGTCGGACGTTGTTTTCATTTGTGGCCAAATAAATTAAGTTTTAACCCGAATTCAATTTTATTTCTGTTCCTTTCCACTTCCACGATTAATTATTGAATATTCTCGTCATTCAGCTATTTCAGTTCTGAATAACGATAATTTGTTTCAAGAACATTGATTATTCATCGCATACTAACGGACAGATTATCGAGCCGACTTTTTCAGTCTATTTTTCGTTAAAGAGAATCTTAACCGCAACCTAACCATAAAATCGTGCTCAACGCACTTCTCTGCCGGCCATAGCAGACGCCATGTGTAGCAGACGCCATGGGTAGCAGACGCCAGGCAGCGTGAGTACGGAACGGTGGCAGTGAAATGCAATAGCGTAGAATATATATATATATATATATATATATATATATATATATATATATATATATATATATATATATATATATATATATATATATATATATATATATATATATATATATATATATATATATATATATATATATATATATATATATATATATATATATATATATATATATATATATATATATATATATATTGTTACGGACGGGGGTCTAGGAGGTCCGTAGATTAATTGAGGGGTTCTCTAGGTGAATAAACAAGAGTAAATAGACAATAAATGGAGTTTGGAGATATTTGGGTAAAGGTTTGGGTTGTATTTTGAATACGTGTGTTCAGTTTAAGGTCTAGAACAAGACTGTTATTTACAATAAACGTCGTGATTAGTAACAGTGAACAAGGGAATGATGTTAACATCTTTTATTTAAGATGACTACTAGAGCGTGCGAAATATATATGTGAGGGGTGTATCACTTTCGTAACACTACCCCCCCCCCCCCCCCCCCCCCCCAAGGAAAAGAGTCGACCCGACTCGTGAAAAGTTAAAGTTGCAAGTGAAAATTAAATTTCAGAAGGAAAATGAAAAGCTCTAGTAATCAAATGTGTGTAAGCGTTTGGTTTGGGAAAGCTCGTGTGGTAAGTAAGTTATAAAGTTATAGATTTGATGCTTTCCCTCTAAACTATCCGGCATTTGCCTTAACTTCCAAGGGAAAAAACCACACTAAAAGACCTTGGAAAGATAGGTGAGATTAAATTATCAAAATGTGAGCGTTTAGTATAAAAATGTTCTTGGAAGAATTCTTTCTTGAAAGAAGAATCCGGTAGGATGCAGGATTAGGATGAGGATCGCGAGCGGTGATATCCTGCAACAAGGAGGTGAAGGGAAGGCATAAGGGACAGGAGCTCTGGAATGAAGTCGATCCTGGGTCCCAAAATCGCTCCGATCAAACCTCTTCAACAAATCAGTCGGTAAAACGACCTAGGTGGGAGGATAAATATTAGTGTTTGGGCATAAAAGGCATGTAAAATCTTTTTCAAATTGATCAAGGATGAAGAATCATTTTTTTTTTTTTTTTTTAAATAATATTGATCACTTGTGAAAAAGATTTTAAAATAAGAATAAAGAAAGAAAGAATAAGAATAAAATCGGAACGTTCTTATCTGAGGTCCGGAAAAAGGATGGAAAACGTCAGGATGGGAATTACGCCTTTTGTCCTTCAGATTAAAGATCTACGTTAAGGAAACCTGAAAATCTTGTTAAAAGTTAGTTTCTTAAAACTAACACATATATTTAAAATCCATTGGGATCCTTTTAATTCATTTTGAAATAGGTTAAAGGGAAGATTCGTCAGCTAAACAGGAAAGATTAATCAGCTATTCTCTGATTTGATGTGATCTGAAAATCAATTAAAAGAAAAGAAATTCTACTCGTTAAAACTTTTCTATCGTGACTCTGTTCGTAGTGGTGAAAAATTCATGAAAATGATATCTCGATAGTTTGATTCAAAGCTAGTTCAGGCTAGTCAGTCAAATGTCAAACCTCAGAATTGAAAGGCTCCATAACTCTCAAAAGGCAATGTAAAAGATCTTCGACCGAAACTTCGGCATCAAAGACAAAAATCGGAACTGGCCTGGCGAGAAACGTCCTATTGATTATTATCTTTTAGATACGTTTTTAATTAACCTAGGGGGATAGATTCTATCGTATAAGGTTTCCGAATATGAAGGAGTGTTAAAAGTAGACATACAAGAATACAAAAATCCTTCATAAACTTTAGGGGACCAGCCCGCAAGAAAATGCTGTGAGCGTCGTTGAGATGAAAATATGAGAGTCGTAAAATGTTCGATGAACATCTCAACATTTTTTTTATTGATAAATGAGTTCTGTGAAAGAACTCTGTAAGGGAATGGGACCCTGAGTTGAAGACCGTTGAGGAGTTGATGTTAAGTAAATAAAGAGGTTGACTTTGAAATTAAGAGAATCTAATATCCAGGTGTATTGGAAGTGTTAGAAGAAGATGGGGTTGAATTCGTAAAAATATCTTTTGTAAGTGAGGTTGAATTCGTAGAATTAATTCTAGAAGATGGAGTTAAATTCGTAAAAATTCTGGTAGAAGGAGCTAAATTCGTAGAAATTCTCGTAGAAGGGATTAAATTCGTAGAAATTCTCGTAGAAGGGATTAAATTCGTAGAAATTCTCGTAGAAGGGATTTAATTCGTAGAAATTCTCGTAGAGGGGTTTGAATTCGTAGAAATTCTCGTAGAGGGTACTAAATTCGTAGAAATTCTCGTAGAAGGGTTTAAATTCGTTGAAATTCTCGTAGAGGGTACTAAATTCGTAGAAATTCTCGTAAAAGGGATTAAATTCGTTGAAATTCTCGTAGAGGGTACTAAATTCGTAGAATCACCTGTTATAGGTGAGGTTAAATTCGTTGAAATATTTTCTGTAAATGCGGTTAAATGTGAAGAATTATTTTCTCTCTGATGTTCGATGTTTAAT
>OZ001258.1:12898594-12940493 GCA_963924015.1 Macrophya annulata
TTCAAACAAAAACACCAAGGGAGACCCGGAAAAAAAACAACAAAAAAACCCATGCAAAATCTGTGAAAAGAAAGGAAAGATGAACCGCTACCATCCTGAGGCTACGTGTTGGTTTAAAGCAAATCAGAAGACTGAGGAAAACAAAAACCAAATAAAATATGTGAACAACACGGAAATAGAATCCGAGCTAGTCGAAACAAACCAAAAAAACTAATAATTCCACCATTAATCAAACTAAAAATACTACTGCAGGACACAGTAGAAATATACGGAATATATGACTCAGGTACAAACGTGTCATTGATAAATTCTAGAATATTGAAGTTGAAAAATGAAAGAATAAATAACACGAAAGGTGCACACTTATCAACAATTAATGGTGTAAAAAAGACAAGAGGAATGATAAACATGAAAATAAAAATATTCAACATAGAAAGAATCACAAACGTTTTTGTGATAGATAAAGAGAATTTCCAATATGATTTTCTAATCGGATTGGACATGATAAAGAAATTTAAGCTTATACAAGATGAAAACTTAGAGATTAAACAGAAAGAAGATAGAACAGAACAATATAGCATGGAGGGAGACATAAATTTTAACGAACACGTAAATGTATCAAACTTTGAAATATCGGTAAACCACCTAGATTATCAAAGAAAAACGGAGATAGACTGATAGAGAAATACAGTGAGATCTTCGCCAAAGATAAATACGACGTGGGCACAGTCAAAGGCTATGAGGCACGGATTGATCTACTAATCGACAGATATTGCAGCAGGCGACCATACAAATGCAATATGGAGGACAAAAAAGAAATAGAGGCACAGGTTGCAAAGCTATTACAACAGAACCTCATAGAAGAATCTTATAGTCCATTTGCGGCGCCAGTGACTCTGGCATATAGAAGAGAAGAAAATAAGAAGACAAGACTGTGCATTGATTTCAGGGATCTAAATAAAATAGTCATACCGCAGTCACAGCCTTTTCTACTGATAGGGGACTTGATGACAAAAACAAGGAACTGCAAGTATTTTTCGACACTGGATATAAATTCGGCATTCTGGGCAATACCACTACGAATAGAGGATAGGAGGAAAACTGCATTCGTAACACAGGAGGGCCACTTCCAGTGGACCTGCCTGCCGTTCGGCCTGAAAACATCCCCGGCAATTTTTCAGAGAATTTTAAGCAATATCATCAGGAAGTATAAACTATCGGGGTTTGCAACGAATTATATAGACGATATACTAATATTCTCGAAATCCTTCACGGAACACATCGAACACCTAACAGCACTATTAGAAGCAATACGAAAAGAAGGCTTCAGACTAAAATTCACAAAATGCAAATTTGCTGAAGACTCGGTTAAATATCTGGGTCACATGATAAGCAATAACTCAATACGCCCGATAAAAGATAACGTGATCTCAATCAGAAACTTCCCAGTACCGAGGACACAAAAGAACGTGAGACAGTTCTTGGGGAAAATAAACTTTTACAACAAATACATACCGAACATAGCCATAACCTTAGAGCCACTACATAACTTACTACGAAAGGGACAGCACTTTGTTTGGACAAAGGAATGCCAAGACTCGTTTGAAAAAATGAAAGAACTACTGTGCTCCCAACCCGTGCTAGAAATATACGACTCAGAACTACCAATTCAGATCTACACGGATGCAAGCCTACAGGGCATAGGAGCCGTAATGAAACAGAGACAGGAAAACGGCGAGGAAAAACCAGTAGGATATTTTTCAAAAAAATTGAATAACAGCCAAAAGAAAAAAAAGGCGATATACTTAGAATGCCTGGCCATAAAGGAGGCAATACAATACTGGCAATATTGGCTCATGGGGAAAAAATTCACAATTTTCTCGGACCACAAACCGTTGGAAAAATTAAATATAAAATCGAGAACGGACGAAGAACTGGGTGATTTAACCTACTATTTGTCGCAATACGACTTCACAGTGAAATACTGCCCAGGAAAAGATAACATAGAAGCTGACTGCCTGAGCAGAAACCCAGTACTGGAAGCTCATGAACACGAAGACGAACAACTAAAACTCGTAAATTTGGTGAAACTGGATAAAATCATGGAAGATCAACGAAACAATCAAGATCTACAAGACAGGAAAAACAAAACGATACTAAGAAACGAAATACACTACAGAAGAACAAGAACCAAAGAAAAAATCATCCTATCAGAAGACTTCAGCATAGAACTGGTCACACAAATACACAGAGAATATTGTCACATAGGAGTAAGACAATTAGAAAACAAAATAAAGCCGTTCTACACAGCGAAAAACCTGACACAGAACATAATGAAGGTATGCAAGAATTGTGCAATATGTATAAAGAACAAAACAAGAGGACCAGGAAAATTCGGACTAATGTCACATCTAGGACCGGCGAAGGAACCATTCGAAATAATGTCAATTGACACGATCGGAGAACTCGGCGGGACCAGATCGACAAAGAGGTACCTGCACCTCATGGTCGATCACTTCACAAGATACGCATTCATCCAGACGTCAAAAACACAGAATGCAACCGATTTTATAAAATTAGTCGAAAAAGCAACAGACACCAACACGGTTGGAATGATCCTAGCGGACCAGTACCCCGGAATAAACTCGAAAGAGTTCAAGAAGTTCTTAGAAGAAAAACAAATCCCCTTAGTGTTCACCGCAGTAAACGCACCATTTTCCAATGGCTTGAATGAGAGGCTTAATCAGACCATAGTGAATAAAATAAGATGCAGGATCAATGAAAACAGAGGAAAAGTAGCATCGACAACGATAGCACAGGAATGCATACAAAAATATAACGAAACCGAACACACGGTCACCGGCTTCACACCGACATACCTGCTACAAGGAACAAATATCTCAACCTTACCAAGAGAACTAAAAGAAAAACAAAATACCAAAAACTTAGCACAAGATAGGGAACTAGCCCTGAAGAATACGAAAAAGTCACACGACTACAACAAAGCCCTGTTCGATAAAAATAGAAGAGAATATGCATTCAACAACGGAGACCGGGTGTACGTAGAGAATGGAAATCAGCTAAATCGGAAAAAATTGGATGAGATAAAAATAGGTCCCTACAAAATAATAGAGAAATTATCAAACTCTGTCTACAAAATAGATACAGGACACAAAAAAACGGAATCAAACTTATTCCACATCACGAAGCTTGTTCCAGCACCAGACACTACGGAAGGCACAGATTCAGATGAACAAAGCTAGCTTGTGGGGCTGCTTCTTCCAAAACTTTACACAGAAAGTTTTGCCTTCCGGGGGAGGGAGATGTAAAGTAGGACAGGCGCTACTTTAATAGCAATTCATATTTTGCCACGCGGCTACTCGGCAGATATAAGAGCGCCGACGGTAAAGTAGAGGCCGAAGGCCAAGGCAAGCATCGACATTACCTAAAGATATCAAAACCTACGGAGTCAGAGGAAGGATTGTAAGAAAGAAACTTTAAATGTCGTTTCTTTGCTTACAGGTATGGGACGGAGTCCTCTCTCTCTCTCGCTCTCGGCTAGCTTAGCTCTAGGGGTAGAGGGATGTGGTGGGGGCGATGAATAAAGACACCGAATACGAATTATGGTTTGAAAGAAATAAAGTTTATTGAAAAAAAAAGAAAAAAAGAAAAAGGTCGCGAATTACCGCCCGCTACCTGGCGTATCTTACAATACCATACCGTGAAGCTACTCTACTCTCACAAGAAAACTAATAATTAATAATCAACAGTAAATTAATCAAAGAATTGACTCTACTCGCAAAAACAAAACTTAAATCTAAGTGTTGCTCAGCCGTCAGCTGTCAACTCGCTCTCTCTCTCTCACTCTCGTTGGGACGGGGTATCGGTGTTGACTCGCTCGCTGTAGACCGGAGTCTAGCGGCAGAGTCGGGGAGGGTGGTGGGGGACGGTACACTCTCTCGCTTGGGTGTCGGGGAGTTGGTGAGTCTCTGCCTCGCGGCAGCGCACTGCGACGCGTGACAGCAGACGACTCATCAATATGGCGGACGCGACTCGCTCGACGTTAGGTGCGCAGCGGGGACTCAACCGGCACTCTAACACGCAACTCGCCGATCACGTGGGACTGGGGACGTTTAAATCTCTGCCGTCTAACGGACAGGGATTCTCGCACGGGTCTGGGGGTTGTTTTAGGGACTCTCTGCACTCTCGGGGGTTGTTGGGGGTTTCGGGACGGGACTGGGAGGTTTCTCGGATACACGGAAAGATCCTACCTGGTACTGGCGACGTTTCCGGCGAAGCTGCGGCGTCGGTACTGTTCCGAAGAAACGCACGTGTCCGTAACGCTTACCGGGTCGTCGTGTAATCCAATTCCACGGCAAAACCAATCCGAAACACACCAAAGAATTCCGGGGTAGATTCAGGGAGGTTTTAGGGCACTCTCTCTCTCTCTCTCTCTCTCTCTCTCTCTCTCTCTCTCTCTCTCTCTCTCTCTCTCTCTCTCTCTCTCTCTCTCTCTCTCTCTCTCTCTCTCTCTCTCTCTCTCTCTCTCTCTCTCTCTCTCTCTCTCTCTCTCTCTCTCTCTCTCTCTCTCTCTCTCTCTCTCTCTCTCTCTCTCTCTGGATAGCACAACTTGTCACTCGCGTTCTCACTCGAGGTGATAATCGCGAGGTACGAAGATGGACTGAGGACCTTTTCTGCTATCAGTAATTCTTACCTTTGCCACCCGTCTTGCGAGCGCGGCTGACCACCGGTCGGCTGCTAACCGTGCCAGGTGACCAAGATGGCTCCGCGAGGCAAGGGCGGTAAGAATTTGAGTAGCGGAATCGGTACTCGGTACTCTCTCGGGTCTGGGTACGTTCGTCCGGCTGGTTAGGAGGAGGTCCTAACGTTTTGCCACGTTACAATATATATATGTAGATATATATATATATATATATATATATATATATATATATATATATATATATATATATATATATATATATATATATATATATATATATATATATATATATATATATATATATATATATATGTATATATACCCCGTTATGAATGTAGTACAAATTTTATCCCAATAGTTTGGTGGTATTAAACTTATTTCTCTCAACTAGATCTTTGACTTTTACCAGCCCTCCCTCATCCCACAAAAAAAAGATAGCTACTTTGGGTACATAGCATAAATGTACATAAAGCAACATCCAATGTCTACAATAAAGGGTATGTATCAGTGATATTAATAATGCGATTTCCTGGACATATAATTTGAAATACGTACAAGTGATGTTTACGAAGTATCATCCCAAATCAAGAGACTCGGTAGAGTCTCGCGCCAAGTACATTGAAAAAAAATTTTTTGTACGTGGCGACTCTACCGAGTCTATATACAGCTGCGGCAATTTTCCGCGGAGTGGGGGGATAATTATTTCTCGATACCGCCGTATTTGGTGATATCATGCGGATCTACGACTTATTGTCAGAATGAGGGTCGGAAGAGCTTTCATTCAAGCCTAACAGCGATAGAATCTGTGTACGTATAGCTGAGATATGATAATTTTTAATTTCGAGGTGGCTCGTTTCACGTTGTCAGATTTTCTCCCTTTTCAGCACAATTCTATCGCTCCGGACCATTGCGCATGCGCGCAGATCTGTCAAACTGTTTTAGACTACTGCGCAACGCGTCGATCTGTCAAACTGACAGTTAAAGTCAGCTGGCATGTGAAATACTCAATTGTAGAAAACTCTACAAAGTAATGTTTGATTCAAAACTATCCACAGATTAGGAGGTTAACATATTCGAATATGGACCTGATATCTTATAAACAACAACGAATTAACCTATGTGATTGATCATTTACTTACGAGCTCGAGTCTTTGAGGTTATGTGCATACCTGTAATAATAACGCTTTTGATAACTCCGGCTTGCGTTGTAGACACTTTTCGTCAACTTACTTTTAATTTTAATTTTAATTTTAATTATTATATCCAATTCTTTGATAAGTGTCAACAATCGCATCGTGTACAGCACAAGACATCAAGCTTTGTGAAGTGCGTTGATGTATTTTAGTTCACGAAAATTATACCAGAAGATTCATGAATACTGTGTACAGAGTCAGAACCGAGGAAATAGCACCAGTATAAATTACAATTACCTAACCGAGTTTGATAACAAAGACATAAAAGATGACCATACTCTTATATTTATATATATTTATTCAAATACTGTAAATGAATTTTTATTATCGCAGAATTTCTTCTAACTTATAGGTTCATAGCGTTGTGATCCATAAAAATTGAGCTTTACGTAAAATTTCATTGAGCTGTGACAAAAATATTATAATCTTCAAATTCAAGCAACATTATTTTCAGACTCTTCATATAGCGTTACTATTACGTGTAGTACGTTTAGGCTCAGCCATGCTCAATCTGGAATAAATTCAGATTTCTTTGAATTTATTCTGATCGTTGACTCGTTTCCACTGTATGTTTTCTCTAACTTTTCATTAAGTATGAATTCTGTAGCCTTCGTAGTCTCATTTACTTGACAACCAATTGGTTAGTCGATGAACACTTTACACTTGTGTGATGCTGATTTTCCAAAGCGTTTTTACCGCTCACTATCACAAGTAAATGAGAAAACAGAAGATAATATTACTCGATCATATTTCACTAGCATTACTTTATGCTGCTATCAAAACATTACCGTTCTAGGCAGATTATTCATGTCCAGTGACAAAAACAGTTTATGAGAATCTGCAAATAATTTAACATTTAATGGACCAGTGAGACTAGGTATCAGATTTCAGAGGTGTACAAAGAGCTGCCTCTGAGGAAACGCTCTGAGGAAACATTTTATTGACTCAGTTTTTTCACACTTCATTAGTACTGTTTTGATAGATAGTTCATGATTGTTGAAGATTTTGTGTTCTTCGCTGAGCATAGACTTAGTTCATCGAAGCAACAGTCGCTGTCGTAGGGTACAGCCTGCTGCGTACAGCTTGTTGCATGAAATTTTTTCAAAATTCAAGGTAATATTCTATATGAATCTAATTTAGAGCTAATCAAATCATAATTCATGAATTTAACTTTTAAACAAAAAAATTTTTCATTGTAAGACACTTTCAAATCAATCAAAGATTTCTGTGTCCAAAAATTAAATTCATCAATTATTATTGGTTTGGCTCTCAATTACATTCGTATAGAATATTCCCTCCGAATTTGAAGAAATTTCATGCAACGCAGCAACCTGTACTCTACGATAACTACGTTTTCTTCGATGGACTAAAATCTATGATCAGCGAAACAAAAAATCTTGAAAAATCATTAACTATGTATCAAAATAGCACTAATCAACTGCAGAAAAAACTGAGTTAAAAAATGTTTCCTCAAAGCGTAGTAGCAGTGATTTGAAAAAAATTATTTTCAAAGTCAGTACACCCCTTTAAGCCAGCGATAAACATCATTTTATCTCTAACATTTAATATAATGAATATTATGAGTAGAAATAATTTTGATTGGTACTAGTTGACTAAGATTCATGAGTAAGCGTGTAGATATCTTCCTTTCGAGACTGCAAATACTATTTGCTATATTATAATTTTCATTTTTTATCGATTTATCGCAGTATTTTTTACATGTGGAAATTACCTTGAGCTAAAATTTTGATTAAATTCAATGAGTTCTAATCAAAATGTTCAATTTTCCAAAGTCATGCAAGATTCATCCTGAAATATTTTCTGCGTACAGTTACAGGGTGATTGACTGTTGCTTTGAAAGTTGATCCCCGATATCAAATCCGCAGAGATTATAAAAATGTTTAGCCCATGTGTTGCAAAAAAAAAGGTGGTGCGTTAGCTGGATCCTTCCTGCTTGAAAATGTTTATCTGATAAATCACATAATGTTATGAATTAATTCTGAGTGTAATTTATCACATGATTTGCCTTGTAAATTTGACAAAACATATAAGAAATTACAGAATAAATCATATAAACACGAATCATTGGACATAATATTAAACAAATTACATGATAATTATACGGTTGACCATATGATTTTTGATATAGTATATCTAATGATTCATGCGTATATGATTTATTGTGTGATTCCTTTTATATTTTAACAAATTTACACGATGAATTATATGATAAATTACATACGAAATTCTTTCCCAATATTATATGATTTACCACGTGAACATTTTCAGCAGGGTTGTTATTGCCGCTATGGTGATTTTCTTGCTCATGTTTACAGATGACATATCAAAGCATATAGCAATGAAGTTGAGGAGCCTAGATTCATCGGATAGTCAATAATCATAGAAGACAAGTGAAATGTGATACAAATAATTAATATTCATAGCTATATCAAGAGTCAACAATTGAGCTTAGAAAATGTGTTTCGTGGTTCCATCTGGGAGGGTAGAGCTCTAGCAATGCAGCATGCGATTATTGAATTGATTGCTATATAAGTACGTCTGAATGAAGAGGTACAAAAAATGATAGTGCAATATTCCATCATGGTCAGAATATTCAATCCGGCCACTACACCTGCATATTACGGGAGGGAAATTCTGCTTGGAAACGTGTAGATGATATTATTGCAAAGCAGAAATGGTCGAAAAATGCCCAAGATGCATACATATTCTTTGCATGTCAGACCTGATTAATCCTAAAGTTAGAAGTAACTATACCCTTGCTACAATTAAACCCGCCGATGTTGGTTTGAAGCTCAAGCTTGAATAAATTCCCAGCTGAACGGTGCAAAAAGTAGTGAAATCCCCCCAAAAACACCTCACGTGTAAAAACCTTGCGCCAAGTACATTAAACCGTAGTAAGTATCAACAAAAATTTGTTAACAGAATATTCGAAGAAGTAGCACTCGAACTACAAAAGTATTGAAATCGATGGATGTTGCCAAGTACAATTAAATTTGTTTCCCAATTTATTTTTGAATGTGCCTTAGTATTAGGTTTGGTTGTTACTCACATCTGAATATACATAACATGCGTAACACGTAATGACATGCGACATATGTACACGTAGTAAAAAAAATAATCCAAATTCAAATTGGAAAAAACAGAAAAACAAAAATTTGGAGTACGTGGTACTTGGCCGGCATTTTTGTACAAATTACAAAAAAATATAAATCGAACTATTTTAATTTTCTTATAACAATTCAAACATCAGCCCGCCAAGTACCACTACCTCCAAATTTTTGTTTTTCTTTGTTTTTTCCAATTTTAATTTGGATTATTTTTTTCCTACGTGTACATATGTCGCATGTCATTACGTGTTACGCATGTTATGTATATTCAGATGTGAGTAACAACCAAACCTAATACTAAGGCACATTCAAAAATAAATTGGGAAAAAAATTTAATTGTACTTGGCAACATCCATCGATTTCAATACTTTTGTAGTTCGAGTGCTACTTCTTCGAATATTCTGTTAACAAATTTTTGTTGATACTCACTACGGTTTAATGTACTTGGCGCAAGGTTTTTACACGTGAGGTGTTTTTGAGGGGATATGAAATACAAAGCATGTACTGCCTACTTAGATAATGCGATATTCCGGGTATATATAGTTTGAAGACGTCGAACCGATGTTCATGCAGCAACATCTCAGATATGGAGTACAGGGTATGTACTGCTGATGTCGATAATATGACATCCTGGGTATATGCCGTGATACGTACACGTGATATTGACAATGAACATCTCGCGTATAGAGTACATAGTAGGTACTGCTAATGTCGACAATCTTGATATTCCAGTATATAACAGTGTTACGTCATACATATGTCACTTTGCTGATATACCAGATACATATCATTAGGGGGTACATGTTGCGGACATTTGGAGGTACCATGTATGTCAGTGTCAGGTATTTGGTACATCTCAAGTAATATCTATGTTGGCATTGTTATGTACCGCGTACATTCCGTCTATGTCACTGTGTTTGCTGGGTATATATATATATATATATATATATATATATATATATATATATATATATATATATATATATATATATATATATATATATATATATATATATATATACATATATATATATATATATATATATATATATATATATATATATATATATATTCGAGTTTTGTCTATACACAGTAAACACTTGTGATCAGATTAGTTATCCAACTTATAATGGCCAATAAATTGCAACATGAAGAGCTTTAGAAAATTTTATCAGAACCTCATTTCTACAAGTCGTCTGAGGGATCCTTTCTTTGAGCGATAAATAAATATTTATTTCACTTTTCGTCAAATTTCAAGGCATCTCTTTTTACTTTCACGTATCATTTATACGTGTGAAACACCCATACTAATATGACATGAATTTTTTTTAAATTTATGATATAACAATATAAACATAATAACATATTTCAACACTTATATATTTTATCGAACTTCAACGTTGAGATCTGAATGAACCTTATCTCTAGAACTAATACTACTATGATAGCAATTTGACACTCAATTAGTGAATTTATTCGCTCACTCAAGATGTTAATGATATAGTAGATCATTAATAATCAAGTACAGTCGAGTACCCGTCATAAGCCCAGCCTAGGGGACGGAGGAGAAATTTTTCGTGGAATTTCAGCATCCCCACTTCCGCGCGGTTAGTTTTGTCGCTCGACGTCCCGTGTAAGCCTATTTCATTACTTTGTGTCGTCTTAACGTAATCAAATGTTTTTGTTATGCGTTTATACATGCAGTGCTAAACTAAATTTTTAAGAAAACGTTAAGCGTTCCATGGTAAGTCTATTTAATTAATTATCATAATAATTATCAAATAAAATTTGTTTATGATGTTCTGCAGTTTTTCTCGTTTTTTAAATATAATTTTACTGCTCCATTTATATTTGCACATAACGCCAAAATTATTTAAACACTCGATTGTTGTGTTTCTTTTAATCGTTGTTCAATAATTAATTTTCATATTTTTAGCAGTGAAATATGGCTGCAGTTCCAAACTCTTCTAAAGACTGTTCGGTAGGAACATTTAATGATTATTTCGAATTGCCTGATCAATTAACTAATCAAGATAGTAAAAAGAAAGAAGAAAGTACAGTTAAAAGAAGTAGTTTTTCATTCGAAGACAAATTAAAGGCTATTAATTTGTTGAATTCACAATCAAAAGATGATGTCTGCACCCAATTCAATTTGGATAGAAGCACTTTAAATAAATGGATCAAACAGTCGGAAAAAATTAAAGAGATTTGTAAGAATAACCACGGTAAAAAGTTGAAAAAACAAAAAACAACTAACATTAGTGAACTTGATGACAAGCTGTACGCTTGGTTTCTTAATCAACGAGCCAGAGGTGCTCCTTTATCTGGACCCATCTTAAAAGCACAAGCTTTAGTTATGACTCAAAGCTTAGGAATAAAAAATTTTAAAGCAAGTAATCACTGGTTTGATGGATGGAAGAAACGTAAAAATGTGCGACTATTGCGGATCCAAGGGGAGAAATTATCTGCTGATGAGCCTGCATCAATTAGCTTCAAAGATAATTTTCAAGATATTATTAATAAAAATGAATTGACAAGAGCCCAGGTTTTCAATTTTGATGAATCTATGCTTAATTTTGAAATGCTGCCAGCTTATACATTTGTATCAAACAGTGAACAACGAGCGTCTGGCTTCAAAAAAGACAAGAGCCGTGTTACATTTGCGGCGTGTTCGAATGCTGATGGCTCGCTTAAAATCCCTATACTTATTATTGGTCGTTCTGCAAAACCCAGGGTTTTCAAAAGTCGTTCTGCTGAGACATTACCTGTGTTTTATACTCATTCTAAAAGCTCGTGGATGACCTCCGCTATTTTTCAGAATTGGTTCGAGACAGAGTTTGTCCCTAAAGTTCAAATATTCTTGCGGCAAAAAGGATTGCCGATAAAAGCTATTCTTTTAGTTGATAATTGTAAAGCACACGTAATGTTGAGTGTTGGAGACATTAAAACCGAATTTTTCCCACCTAATATAACTTCTATCGTGCAGCCTATGGACCAGGGAGTTTTGGAAACATTAAAAAAAAAGTACAGAGCTCGACTTGTAGCATCTCTTGTTGATGCTGCAAAAATAGGAACCTCTATTCCTGAGCATTTGAAAAGTATCACTTTAGATAACGTCGTTAATTGGATTAGTGAAGCTTGGGATGAAATGTCTTCATCAACAATCTATCGGTGTTGGAGAAAAATTTGGCCAGTGAAAACCAGTGATGCTGAAACACAAACTGAGCCAACATCAGAAGTCTTGACTCCGTTAGATTTGATGGTAGAAAACGAGTCTGATGAAACAATGTTTAATAAGTTAGTAAATGCTGATGAAGTTCTTCAATCATTGAGATCATTTAAAGAATTTGCATGTATAGAAAAAGTAGCTGTCGACTCGTGGATGAAGAAAACCGAGAATTGGGGTATAAAACCTTTATTTTATTAAATACTTAGTTAATAATTTATCATTATTATTTATATAGCTATCAAACATTTTGACCAGAAATACGGATAATTAAAATAAAATGGATTTGTTAAGTTAGCTAGCAAATCTTAACTCATTCATTTGGCTATAAAATTTTTTCCTTTTCACTAAAAATGTAATGTTGTTATGCATAAACTACAGGTGAAGCTGATGTGGAGGAGCACGAGAAGACTATAAACTCAGATATGATGGCTTCTAATACTTTAAATAATTGTAATGAAAATTCTTATGTTAATACTCTATCAGATTTTTCAGTTGTAAGAGATGCTTTAAGTGTAATGTATGACTGTAATTATGAAGTGTGAATTATATTTTATTTAATTCACTTGTTTATTTTTTTAATATTCCTAATCAAAAATAATTATGATAACAAATTTGATCTTATTGCAAAATCATATGGAGTATTGTTAGTCTGCTTATTTATATCAATGAAAAGACAGTTGCTTTTCAATACTTTTAACGGAGGCTTATACGGGGTAGTCCGGCACAAAACGACAAAGAGTGGTTAAGTGGGGGAAGCTGTTTCGTCTCAGTTACTACTGAGTGAGGGGAAGAGGCTTATTAGGGGGACGCTTATGACGGGTACTCGACTGTATTATAATAATAATATAGGTAATAATGATCATATAGTAGATCATCTGCAACTATGGATTTGCCATGAATCTAATGTACCACAAATTTCTTTACATTTAAAGCAAAAGGTGCATTTTGCTTCGACCCCGGTAGCCCTCAGACTTTACCATCACCATTTTTGCTGCTAATCGAAATTTTGCACCAAGAGTACCATTTGAAATAAACTCCTAGTCAAAATGTTTCCAACTTCGATACCACAGGAGATACCAGTAGCGCGATTCTGTAACTCGATAACGCGCCTAGCGCTGTCGTTATAATTTTTTCAACTGCTACGTCAATGCATTACCCCGCTAATACCCGCTCAGCCCCGCCAGTACCGCTGTGTTGTTAAAAATTGCGAATCTAGGTTTGCCTCGTAGCGCCAATTTCATGAAAGAGGCACATATTCAAAGTTATTTAACGCGTATCATACTAAAATTCGCTAAATTATAACGCCAGCCACAGCACGACGTTATGATGAGCATTCTGAATCTAGCCGTAGCTTTCTTACATTCTTCGAACTGCAACATTCCGCGGGATTCAACTTTGAATTTCACGAAACTTCACAGGCATATAGGATTATTTAGAATATCCGAATATCCTAATTGATTGAAATTGTTCGGTTTGTTAAATTATATCATAAACCGTTGCTTATCATTTTGAGTCTATCTTATCATTCGTATGTAATGAATGCTTTTTACGATATGCGTTTATCATAGTTTACGAATCGATCTTACCTTTTCATCAATTACCTTTAACGATCACGTAAGGAGATAGGTGATCGTCGAGGTAAGTACATTCGAACTGTAATTGTTTGAATGCACAGAGAGCTTGTATTTCAATAGGTGCCCTGTCGATGTGAGTATAGTATATGCATATTCTTATTTATATGATATTATGATATTATATTCTTATTTTTATTTTGTTATATGACTAAATTCTTTTTTTTAACGTAAAGACAGGCATCGGTTATGTTGGACGATTGCTGACACGCTGTGTGATCATTTATGTCATCTTTAATCTTCTCAATTTATGATTCAAAAACGTTTCTCTCATTCATGGATGATATTCGGTAAGTTGCATAATTATATGTGTACGAGTAAGTATATCAAGCTCAATCAAATGTATTTTCAAAACTATTTATTGCACAAAATGTCGATGTGAATTTAAGTTTGTTAATCTTCTTGACAATTTCCAACCGAATTATAGTCATAATTTTTACATCCCAAAACAGGCGATTTTTTAATTGAAAAAATGTTTTAAAACCAATTCCTTTGGAAATAAAACTCACCATTGATTTTAATTAAATTTGTCAGAAGTATTGGGTATGGTATTAACGATTTATTTCGAAATTCATCGATTGGTTCTTACAATAGTTGTATAGTAAAAGAATGTTAATAACGCCAAATAGTACGGAGCCGACTGTTATCTATCTTTAAAATTTTCATAGTATACGATCATGCGGCAACCGGAGACTTTCAGCAAGATACAACTTGGATTACAGCAATTTCGCGTGGTTCTTATTAGTTTAATATCAAGCTATTGTAACTACCATTCTGTGGATTATTTTCCAAAGACTGCATATACCATATCAAATACCGTTGGAAATTATAACCAAAATAAATGGTGTGTCTTTTTAATAAAATTAGAAACATTTTTTTCGAAAATCGCTAGACCATTTCTATTGTAATTTTTTTTGCGACAAGCTAAGACGATATTATATTAGAAGATATTTGTATCTTACAGTTAGCACTTAAACTACTACTATTCGCAGAGTGGCAGTAGCGATTCTATCTTAGAATCGTTTTATTTATTTCAATGAATGGAACAACATCTTTTTGCAAATTTCGCCTACACAGGGTGCGGATTCATTATATATGGATTTTCATTGAAACATACTGAAGATGTTTTCATCTCACCAATGCGATCGAAAGTAGTCAAATGATACACTGTTAAAAATTTTAGTAAAATTACTATTAATTTACTGAACACAATATGGGCAAAATTACAAATCAGTGGGTGCGAATTCAAATTACAATACAATTTGAGTAATTTTCTTAAACATGTGAAGAAACCTACTAAGAGGATTTGTAATTTTACAATTTTTGTGTATAAACTCTAAATGTATTGTAATTTCATGGAACTGTTTATTAGTTTTCATTAACAAGCTTATTAAATTTACAAAAATTTGTGGTATTTTGATTTACTAAATTTTTTTGTAAAATTACAAAAAAGTTTTGTAATTTGAATTACAATGAAGTCATAGGAAATTTAAAAATCTTTTTATTATTTTTACAAGTTTGACTGTAAAATTACACAATGCGTTGTAATTTCAAAGAATAATTCCATTTGTCTCTAGCCATGTGTAAATTTACCAAACAGGTTGTCAATTTTTTTCAACAAGCTTCTTAGATTTACAAACATTGTTTGTATTTTGATTTACTAAATTTTTTCGTAAACTTAAAAAAAAGTATTGTAATTCGAATTACAATAAAATCATTGGAAATTTAAAAATCTTTTTATTATTTTCACAAGTTTGACTGTAAAATTACACATTGCGTTGTAATTTCAAAGAATGATTCCGTTTGTCTCGAGCCATGTGTAATTTTACCAAACAGGTTGTCAATTTTTTTCAACAAGCTTCTCAGATTTACAAACATTGTTTGTATTTTGATTTACTATAGTTTTTTGTAAAATTACAAAATAATATTGTAATTTAAATTTTGATGAAATCATTAGACGTTTAAAAATCTTTTTCTTGTTTTTACAACTTTGAATGTGAAATTACACAGTGTTTCGTAATTTTATTAAAATATTTTGTTAGTCCCGCGCCAATCGTAATTTTACTGAACAGGTGGTCTGTTGCATTTATAAATCTATTTATTAATATTTTAAATTTGAAATTATTCTTGAAGTTTCAAATGAAATTTTTGAAGGGATGTAAGTTTTTATATTCATATAATAGAACGCTATATTTAATTCTTTTGCTCATGAAAATAAATGAAATCAAAGACTCTATTAGTTTTTCTTTCATTGATTATAAAAAATTCGCATTCTTCTTCCAGATTCATTTCTGTTATTTTCGGAAATGCGAATTTTTCATAATAAATGAAAGAGAAACTAGAGTCTTTGATTTTATTCAATTTATTAATAATTTTAATTATTTTTTACGATTATCTTTTAAATTTTTGAACTCAACTTGTATAGTTCAATGTGTTATGCATTTTTATATAAACCGTGATTCATAAAATTCAACCTGCTACGGTGACTTTAAGGTAAAACTTCATAGTAGATGAAAAGAAATTTGCCAGTTTGAACTTCGGATCGTATAATCTTTTTTTTTTTCTTCTTGTCAATCACTTGATGTCACTTTCTTCTTATAAATGAATTATTGTAATTTTTCACATCATAAATTTCTTTATATTCAACTAAAAAAAATATAATCTGTGACTTAATCATCTTTACTATAATAACGTTATTTATTTTCAATGATTTCAAATAAAATTTTTTACTTAACATATTGGTCAAAGTATTGTTAATTTTTTTTCCAATTCGAAGTTTTGAAAGGAGTTTTTATAGAACTTGTGATCTGATATACTTGAAAAGTTATGGTTGTTTTGAGACAACCCTTTTGCTGGGAGTCAAGGAAGTCACAATTTCAAACCTTACAAAGTTGTAGAATTTTTTTTTTATATTTATTTATTTATTTATTTATTCTGGTAATATAAATTCTATAGAGGTGTAGTAACACCTGTGCACAGAATCAGTAAATCAATAACAGTTTAGTTTATTTTAAATTAATTTTAAAATTTTCACTTCAAAATAAATTACTATCAAATATGGCTTTAATTCCCCGTGAGAATAATTACAATTATAATGATAATGATCATAATAATAACAATAACAATAACAATAATAATAATTATTATTATTATTTTTATTATAAATTATATTTTCAATAATATGATTTTTACAAATATAATTATTTAATAAAAATAATGTTGCGTAAAGAACGTAGGTTTTTTCGTTTTAAGCGCCATCAGTAATATATTTAAGTCTATGCGTATCGGCACGATCTTTTGTTTAGCCCTTCAGTACCCACGCTGTGAGATTTTTACTCGAGCGACACAACATTCAACTTACGGGCTGTCGCTGCAGTGCACGTGAGACACTAAAAATCACTTGAAGGGCTTGCTGTTGCCCGGTTGGATAGGTGCCGCCAACGCTAGACATTTCCCAAACACTCGCATCTTAGTTGAAAATTTATTATACAGTGACACTCGTGTTAGTGTTGAGTACAGTCGTACGCTGCGCACAAAAGTTGTAATCGTCGTTTAAATAATCATATTTATTTATATGTACCATTTATTATTAATTTATTCATACAGTTAGTTGAAAAGTAATAAAGGAAAGCAGAAGTTTAAGTCCAGTAAACAGTCTAGCGTGCAAGTTAGTGCGTGTTGGTCCTGACTCTTTTGTTTTCGCGGCATCCTCCTCAGTTATTTTACGGTAACACCGACTGAAGTCTTCTGTTTCGTCACCAAAACTGATACATATATTTAGTATCGTATAGAACGTTGCTGAATTAAGTTGTGTGTTACGAGTTGTGTGAAACGAAATTATTTAAAATAATATTATCTTTACACAATTACTATTACAAGCACTATTCACAATTCGATTACTCAGATTGTTGATGAAAAAAATAAAAAGTTGCAACCGAGTGTGAAAATTGGAAAAAAAAAAAAACTTCTACACTACAAGTGTTTCGTGCTTAATAATCCGGACTAAAAGCAGTTTATCCGGTAAGTAATTAAATAATGATACTTATATCCATATTTTTCTACATCTTAATCTATATAGTATACGAAAATTTGTCTTTTCATTGACTTCTTATCTGATATACCGATAACTATCTTTATTTATTGACAAATCCACTTTTATGATTTTACGTTAATAGTTACAATTTTTACTTATAAAATTACAGATGACTTTGAATCGTTTGTTCATTAATGATTGAAAAATTATTCCACGTTTTTTATATTTATATCCACACACTAAGCTTAGATTTAATGGACCTGAAGATCCAAACGTTGCCGCAACTATTTTTTCAAGCAATATTCTATGTTAATAGCCAGAAAATTTTTTTTTTGAGGGTGTTACGGTGGTCAGAGGATCTTGCGCTTTATTCTGCCCATTTCTAGGAATCCAAGAAATATTTTAAAGAAAGTCAACGGGGTCAACGTACATTTTTTATATTTTCATGCACAAATCGATGTCGATGATCACAAAATAATTTTTTAAAAGCGTTCCGGTGGTCGGAGGGCGCTGGCCTTTTTTTAAGCACATTTTTTGAATTTTTACTGAGTGTTTAAAAAAAAATTCAGCGAAGTCAACGCTTATTTACTATTATTTTTAAACACAAGTCTATATCGATACTGATTTAAATTCCGTTGTAATTGATTAATAGTTTTATTTTTTTAATTTTATTTTAAGAATTCGTTGCGGCAACGTTCGGATCTTTAGATCAATTAGATTTTTATGATATGAATTGAAGAATCATTTATTAAAATATTTCAAGTTTGAAAACCCGAAAATACAAAACAAATATTAAAATGTAATTATATTATAATGAGAAAAAGTTTTTGAATGAGAATTCTTCATCGAATTTTTACTAATATTTATTGAACTAAACGTAAACGAACGTGATACTCTATTAACGATTATTTGACTGTTCTTTAGTTTCTTTTAAAAAATAACTTTTCACATAAAATTGTATTTTCTAGAAATGAAACATTTTTTTATTTTTATTTTCTTGATAGGTTTTTTTTTAAATCGAGAAGAATCCTAAAGATTATTAAATGTTACTTATTTTCAATTTTATAAATTAAATAGCACGAGTTTACTATTAATTTTAAGTGAATGGTTACTATTTAATGGAAAATAATGCTTATAAAATTGCTACTTCATAACGTTTTTTTTATTAACATTTTTTTATAACACTAATTAACGTTTTTCATAAATAAAAAACTTTTCATTGGTTGAAACACCCTTTTTTTTTTAATTTTTAGTGCAAACGTAAAATTTTAACCACCTATTTTCTTGCCATATTTATATTTGCACTTTTTTTAGTTAAAAAATATTTTATTTAACATTGTTAGAGACAAATTTTTTAAATAATTCTTAAATACTTAATTTTTTTCGCAATGTTCTAAAATTACTTTTTTTCAATATGTAAAGTAGTTTTTACTGTCCATATTATTTATTATTTTAAAAAATAAGGTACTTTATTGATTTTCGAAAATATAATTGTAATTATTAGCATATTTATTGGTAATTTTAACTATTGTTCATTTTAAACTTACGAGAAATTAAAACGATTTTTATTTTTAATTAAATCATAATTTAATCAAGAATTTAAAGTTTTCAAAACTGTTCGCTAGTGAAAAATCTTTACCAGCCTTTTGCTATAAGGGACTTGAATTTGTACTCGTTCGATATTTATTAAAATATTTTAAACATACATGTACATTTATATACACATGAAGAAATGTAAATTTAAACATATAAACATTTGAATATTTTTAAACGAATTATATTAAAATATGTTTCAGATTGTTAATGCGTCAATCAGTTTTGAATTTTATACTATTTTACCGATGAATATTTTTGCTATAAAAACGTATATTTATTTTATTATAATATTATTGCAAGGTCTTTACCCTTTTATTTGATAAGTAATTAATATGTTTTTCTTGTTTGATTCATGAATACGTTCGATAATTTATTGTTCTTTGCAAACATAGAATTAAAATAATTATTAAAAATGTTCAATAATATGAATTTCAAAAGTAAATATTTATCAAAAAGTTAAACATAAGTTTAATTATATTTTTTATGCGAATTATTTTATTTGAAAATTTTTGACAAAATGTTTTACTGTCAACTTTGTAGTTTTGTGCATTCAACATTTAATTGTTATCTTAATCATTTTAAAGAGCACTCTAGTTTGACTGATAAATTGATTTGTGGATTCAACCGTTGTAATAAAGTATATACTGCATTGACATCATTACAAAGCCACGTACGGCGTTGTCACATTATCAAAGCAATCAAGGACGTATCTCCAGTAGTTACAAATAATAATCTCTTATCTGAAGCATGTTCAATCGAGTCTTGTACTCAAAAATATACTGATAGAAAACAAATGATGAGCCATTTGAAAATGCACATTAACGATGGTATCACAATAAAGTGCGGTTATTTAAACTGTGAAAAAACTTATAACAAAGTTAATTCATTCTCATCGCATGTAACAAAAAATCATAAAGAAAAAACAGCTGTACAACAATCATCTGATTCGAATATTAGCAGTAATAATCTTGATTCTTTTGATGTAGTTGTTGAGAATGATGATAACTCAATAGATAAATTATCATCTGTAGACGAACATCATCAATATTATACAGAGAAAAGTTCAGATGTTTTTTTAATGAATTTGGCACATTTCTTTTTGAAATTAGAATTTAAATTTAGTTTACCGGCATCAACGGTGCAGTATATTGCAGCGGAAATGTGTAAAATGAATAAAAAAAATGAGGAAATGATAAAAAATAATTTATTTATACATTTAGAACAATGTAATATATCAACAGACTTAATTAAAGACATTATTGATAGTTCCTTAAAAAATAATTTATTCAATAATATTGAAAATTCTTTAGCAACTAGTTACAAGCGTAGAAATTTTTACGAAAAAAATTTTCCATACGTTAACCCTGTTCAAATTCCGCTACCTACAGAAAATGGTAAAAAACGTTTTTATCACTACGTTCCACTAAAAGAAACTCTGAAAAAATTGTTTTATAACAAAACTCTTACGCATGAATTAAAATTTGATCTACCGGAAAACAATAGCAATGTTTTGAGAGATTTTACAGATGGAACTGTATTTAGAGACAACAAATTTTTCCAACAAAATCCAGGTGCACTTCAATTAATTTTATATCAAGACGCTTTTGAAACTGTAAATCCATTAGGTTCTGCTAAATCCAAGTATAAGATTTTGGCTGTTTATTTGAGCATCGGCAATTTTCCAGATAAAATTAGATCTCATGTAAACTCGATGTATCTTGTGGCATTATGTAAAGAGAAAATTTTTAATCACGATAAAATTTTTGGCAAAATTGTTGAAGATCTAAAAGAAATTGAAACTGTGGGCGTTGAGTTTGCGCCAAATCAATTTATTAAAGGATCGTTAGTATTCGTAACTGGCGACAATTTGGGAAGTCATGCTTTAGGAGGATTTACTGAAAACTTCAGTAAATCGCAATACTTTTGTCGATATTGTTTAGTAACAAAAAAATCATTCGAGTCAGATGATGGTGTATTTAAAACCTATCCTGAGAGAACAATCGATTCATATAAAAAAGTTATAAGTCAATTAGATAACAAAAGAAGACGTTGCATCAATATCAGAAAGCCAGTAAATAAGAAACCACTAATAATTCAAGGTATTAAATTTAATTCTGTTTTTAATAAATTAGGATCTTATCATGTCTGTCTTCCTGGTTTGCCCCCTTGCTTAGGACACGATGTCTTCGAAGGTGTACTTGCGTATGACGGTAAATTATTTCTCGACGATCTTGTAAAACAGGGTTGGTTTTCATACAAACTATTAAACCGAAGAATAGAAACTTTTAAATATTCTCTTGAAGATCAACGTGACAAATTATGTTCTGTTTCACCGAACTCTCAGAGGCTGTCAGGTGCTGCTTGCCAATTATGGACGTTTATTCGATTACTGCCGTTGATAATTTATGATAAAATTGACGATGTTGACAATGATACTTGGAAATGCATTTTATTGCTATCTGAAATTATTGAAATAATATGTGCTCCTGCCATACATAAGACGTGCATTGTTTATCTAAATTCACTTATTCGCGAATATATTGATTTACGTAAAAGATTATTTCCAGAAATCCCACTTCGTCCAAAACACCACTATCTTTTACATTACGCATATCTTATTCTCCTATTTGGACCGTTGATGAAGTCATGGACTTTACGTAGTGAAAGCAAACATTGTTTTATGAAATGCGCAGTACGATTTTCAAAAAATTTCATAAACGTTACGAAATCACTTAGTATTAAGCACGAGCTTTATCAATGTTTTGTCCGTTCAGGCGGAGATATTAAATCTGACATTGAATTGAAAAATGCCATAAAATTTATAAGCTTGGGAAAATATAATGAAGCAATTCAACAAGCTCTATCAAACTTTGAACTAAGTGAAGAAACTGTAGAGTGTCATGAAATTATTAAAAACGGTGTAATATACCGTAACGGTGATGGATTATTCATTTCAAGATCAGGATATCAATACAAAGTAGTGGTGGGAAAAATTTGTCTAATACTGTATGATGATATTGAAGTGTATTTTGTAGTGGAGGTTTTGGAAACTGAATTCATGCCTTATTTAGGCTTGTATAATTTGGGAAAAACGTCAGGGTACAAATGCTTAGCATTCAATCAGTTAGTCAGTTTTGAAAAGTTACATATTTATAACACAAGGTCTTTTTCATGCGTAAAACCTAAATTCGGGTTAGTTGAGCAGAGTTTACATGAATACTAAAAATTGTTAATTTTTATACATGTACGTAATTTGATTTTAAGTCAAATTTGAAGGTTATTTTTATTGCACAAAAATATTATTGATCAATTTCAATAGCAATATAATAATTTTTTCTTATATTCACAAAATATAAATAGATTTACTTTTTATAATATTAAATTTTTAATGTCAAACATAAAAGTGGATTACATTACATTCAAATATTTAGGAACTATAACATATTAATAATTTAAAAAAATTATTTGTAAATTCAGCATATGAGGCTACAAACTTGAAAGTAATGATTATAATTCGAAAAATAAATAATAAATTTTTAATCATATAACATAGTTTAAATATTACAAAAAAATTAAAATTGATAGTAAAATTTTAAAACTGATTGACAACAGCAAAACGGAGAAACGGAGCAATGGCTGCATTGTTTAAAGTTGCTCGACACAATAAACCCAATGAGCGAAAAATTGTTAGAGCTGAAACAATCGATGGTCTTATTGCTAAAGCGAAAACCAAGCTGAAACTCACCGATGAGACATACAAGGTATCTACAATGTAATTGTTAATATGTACTTTTTTTTCTTCCTACATTATTACTAAAAAGGAAATTCATGTTTAGTCTTCAAAATGGAAAAAATATTCTTAACCCCTGACTGTCAAACTAAGTAAAAAATACACACCCCTAAAATTCAACTTCAATGGAATTTCACGGAGCTAGTTCATCTTAAACGTTATTTTTATTTAATTAAATTTTTTCAAAAATATATCTATCTTACACAGAATTGTCCGAACTGTAATTTAAAAAAAAAAAATATCTAGTTTTATTGGATACTTGAAATTAAATCGTACTAGTACTTTTCACTCTCATTACCGTTAGAGGAGTACGGTTTAGATGTTGGCCTGTAAGAAGTGAAATTTTTTTTTTTTACCATGGATAGTAATTATACTAACGTAGCAAATATTAATTAATTAAAAATTGAATAGTTAGTTTAGAAGATCTTTTAGCGACTAAATTATGGAAACATGTTTATTTGCTAGGTGTAATTATAATTTTCGTTTTTACCGAGAATATTTAAAAAAATTTTGACTTCGATGAAGAAAAAAAATTTCACTCATATGAACTTTTTACCCATGTGAAATTTATTATTTTTATTATTCAAACAGATATACACTGACGATTTTACGGAAATCGACGAAGATGAAATTTTGTTGGAGTTGGCTAAAGCCAAAGAAACGCATGGTGAGCAACTTCTTTTAACAATAGTTCCAGAGGATCTAGCTTGGAATAGCACAGCTCTACATGAAAATACTTCGGCTCCGCGAATTGGTAAATATTACCGATAATTTCAGAATTAAAAAAACTAGTTTTGTTAAAAAAAAAAAAAACTTTCAAATTATAAATATTAACTAATTAAAAGAAATTAATAATACATAATATTCCTTTGATTTCAGAAATTCATAGCGAAAATGCTTCCACAAGCTCATCAAGTTCACACCATGTGGCTAAAACAAGTAGTTCGTCATGTTCATTAATAGTATCGTCGCAATCAACAGATCATTTGTCTAAAATTTTCCCCAAATTTCCGACCAATGTCCAATCAGCTTTACGTAATGGAAATACTTTGAAACCTAAAGAAAGAACATCAGTTGTTCACGCAGTTAGAGATTATCTTATTCATGATTTAAAAGATTCAAGTCTAGGTACAGCAGGAATAATAAGCAAACAAATTGTGACTAAATTTGAGAAGGCTTTTACTACAAAGATTGGCAATACTGCTGGAGAAACACAATCTCTACAACAAGCAGTTTACACTGCAGTCCGTTACCTTAGAGGTCGACCTGAAGATAGTCTTAAACTATCGGATTGTTTAGTTGACACTGATGACGAAGTTATTGAAAAGCCAAAAGTGCAGGATGAGTATGGGTGTGTAGCTTACTTGCCAGCTTTACCACCCCCTGATGTATTAGATTCATTAGAAGAACAACGTTTAAAATTAATTAAAAACTATTCTTCTTCGGATGAAGAAATAACTGATGAGATACTGACTGCAATGAAAGCATGTTATTTTTTGCAACGCAAAGAAATCCACAAAGAAAAAGATTTATCAATAATTTTCGAACACTGGCCCTATTTTCATAATTACAAATTAATTATTCAGCATGCTAATGACCTGTTAGGTAAAGAAACCAACTCATTATGGAAAGCTTCCTTGAAAAAATTTGCAAAACCAATTAACCATTGGGCAAAAAATGAAGAAATTGTACGTGAAGTAAAAGCTAAAAATAAGAAAAAATCATCTGACAACGAAAGAAGGTACGCTCGCGACAGACTGAAAATTGCGAAGACATACAGTGACAATTTAAAAAACGATGAGCCGTATCACGCGCTTGTATTTGGATTCATCGTCAAATTCATGCAGGAAGATTTGGAACTTCTCTACATTCTCATTAGTGTAAGTTACGAATATTTGTATTTATGATTGTAAAGTGTTGATGAGTTCATAAAATGAAATTTAATTTTTCGAATTTTATCCATAGAAAGATGTGGAAAATGAAGACTTAATTAAGCATGTAACTGTTGAAACTCCGATTTTAATAATTAGAGGTATGGTGACTTTATATATTTTTATTAATTCAATAAAATTAGCTTTTTTCTATAAAAAAATAACTCACTTGGTGAATGTTTAACTTGTTTACATTTAATTTTTTTACGTAATTATTTATTGTAAATTTTCTGATAAATCCTCATATTTATTTGATAATAATAGTTTGAATGATTAAAATTCATCTATTAAATAAAATTTCGTTTTCTGTTTTAGGTCAAGATTTGCATCACTCTAGCAATGTATATAATGTGGTTATTAACAAAAACATTATTTTGCATACTCAATCATTTATTGACGGGATATTGATTACTTTTCTAAGTTATTATGTGTTCGGTATTGTTTACCCCCCGACAATTGAGGGAACACTTGAAGCGATTCAACGGTGAGTGTTGAAAAATCATAATATTCTTTAACTTTTTGATAATACGTGTCAATTTCTTTTTCACGCGTCCATTAGAATAGCTCGTGTAAAAATAAAGTTATTTTTTGACACATCTCATCAGTTACTTGAATTATATGTTATTTCATAGTTTTCAATCTGGTTTTGTTACGACTACATAAACGGTGAAGTAAATTATGCAATTAATGAATAATTATATGCGTAAACTACTAATCTGCTCCTCTCTAACTGACCCGCATCTTCTTCTGTATTTAATTCCGTCTTCATATCCAATATAATTCTTCCACTGGTTCTTCCCTGTGCTTTTTTTTCCTACCGAATAGATATTTTGTAAATCTCGGAAACTTTCATCATCTTCACCAAACCAATACTCACTCTTCTATGTATCCTGCATATTTATATTGAATTATTAACATTTTGTCGCTTTCTCGTCTTAGCCAATCTCTGATCCTCTTCCTGAACATTCTCTCTTTCTTAGTAAATCACGTGTAATAAAAATCTTCATTTGTCCTGGTAGTTATCTCTTCACGATTATTTCTTTTTTTTCTTCTCAGCAGTACCGTTTTGGCACACTCGATTTTCAATCTTCTTCAACTTCCTCTGTCATTCACATCTTTTCTACTTCCCTTTCTTTAATAATTGTATTAATTTATACTTTTTCCTTCTTTTTTATTTGTTTGAATTAATTTATGACTTGACCTTAATTTCAGACTATTCCTTGAAATTTGTCCTTCCAAAGGTACAAAAAGAGGTGGTAAGAGGAAGGCAACAAATATTCATCCTAAAGTCACTAAACTGATAAAGGTCATTGATTCTTATCTTGCAGATGACGCTAATTAATATCTTAACTATTTTACTTATTTTACATTATTAAAACATTTCAAGATCACATTATTACTATATTTCAAACTGACTTTAATATTTTGTATTTCATTGTAGTCCATTTTATAACTATATTATTACTTATAACATAACTATTTCATGTGAATTATTGTTCTTACTTTGGAGTAAATTGTCTTAGATACTTTCAGGATTACTTACTATTTATACTATTGTACTATTCTATTCAATAAATGGTTTTCTCAAAGTAAGAAATCAAAAATTAATTATTGAAATCTTAATTTTAAGTTAATAAATTAAATTCACTTTTTAACTGCAAAATTAGTCTATTAAATAACGACTTACAGGTTATCTGTAGTAGATAATAAGTATTATAAATTGAACAACTTCAATTTGATTCTGATGGAGCTGGCGGCATTCGACGCAGATAATGGGTGTAGAAATAGTTACAAAAAGCTTCATTTCAATGAATAATTAACAGATCAATGCAAGTTTAAGGGGACAATAAAGACGCTCATCGCCTGAAAAACGCGGGGAGCCAAAACTCCTACATCACTTGATCGATCAGAATGAAATTTTTAGGATCGATGTTTCATCTTTACAGAAAGTGGAGCAATTTTTTACTTTTTCAAAATTTCGAAAAACAAAAATCGAAATTTTGAAAAATTCTCAAATTTTGAAAAAGTAAAAAATTGCTCCACTTTCTGCAAAGATGATACACGGATCCTCAAAATTTTGTTCCGATCAGTCAAGCGATGTAGGAGTTTTGGCTCCCCGCGTTTTCAAGGCGATGAGCGTCTTTAATGGCCCCTTAAGGATTTTTATAGTACGAAACTACTTTTAGGGATATATCTAACGTTTTTACGCAACAATTTTTTTGTATAATTATTAAACAAATTTTTGGTAAATCATTAGTAAAATTATAACAAATACATTGTGAGTTTCCTAAACTGAGTTCAAGTGAATTGTGCAGTATAATTACAACACCGCATACTAAATTTGCCGAGAATTTCTATAATAATTTATTGAATAAAATTACAAAACTGTATAGTAAAATTACTATTCAAATTTTCTATCACCGCTTAGGGGATTTCAAAAAATGTTTTGTAATTCTCTCCAACTGAGTTCAAGTAAATCGTGTAGTATAATTACAATTCCGCATACTGAATTTACTAAGCATTTTTAAGGTAATTCATTGAATAAAATTACAAAACTGTATAGTAAAATTACTATTCAAATTTTTTATCACCACTTAATGAATTTCAAAAAATGTTTTGCTATTTTCTCAAACTGAATTCAAGTAAATTGTGTGGTATAATTACAATTCTGCATACTAAATTTACTAACCATTTGTATGATAATTTATTGAATAAAATTACAAAACTGTATAGTAAAATTACTAATCAAATTTTTCACTAACGCTTAGTGAATTTCAAAAAATGTTTTGTAATTCTCTCAAACTGAGTTAAACCAATCCATTTAGTAAATTTACTAAACTGTTTTTTTTTATTACTAAATTGTTTTGCGTTAAAACTTCCTAAACATTTTTAGTAAAATTACTGAAGAAATTTTTAACAGTGTGCCGTTTCATTCCAAGTTAAGCTATAATCGATTCTGGCATGAAAATCACAGAAATTCTCGGAGGTGGGTATATTGCTTTAACGATTTAAGATATATCAATTTATAAAACATATTTAATACAAATAAAATACAATAAGAAGAGAACAAAACAATTTATTTGAGTTCATTTTGTCTATTTTTGAGAGCTTTAATCCGTTTTTTAATTTCGTTTCGTTCTTTTTGGTTTAATAACAGAATTCCTGTTGCTTTCTTCTTTTCTACCAAATCTTCAATTTTTTTTCTGCTGTTTTAATAATTTTTTCTTTTCTTTTTCAACTCTGCTGCTCTTTTTGAAACTTTTCTTCTTCTTTCTTCACTCGATCTGATTCTTTTTTAATTTTCAACTGTTCTTGTTTTTCTAGTCTCAATTTTTTTTTTCAATTTTACTTGTTCAGCCTTTGCAAGTTTTTCATTTCCTTTCATTTTTTTGATTTTTTGCCATTGAGCTCCAGATACAACTGATGGCATTTTAGTTTCGAATTTTGTTCGCTTATTTTTTTGGTTTAGTTCATTATCATTCAGCCATGTTGAAAATTTTTTCACAGATGCACTTGATGTTTGTTCCGTTGTATTTAAAATATTATGTAAAACATCAATTTTTGGTAATTGCTCATTAGACTGAAATTTTTCCATTTGACTATCATGTTTGAATGACTTATTTGATTCTGATTCGATACTATCATATAAGACTTCATCGGTTGAAGCCCTAATATCACAACTTGAATTTGTTGAGTTAATAGATTTTTGTGTCGCTGCATTGTCGCAGTCTGCAGTATTTTCAATCGCTAAAATAACAGGCGCTTCAAAAACAGTGGATTGATGAAATTCTGTGTCTAGTGGTAAACTGATGTGTTCGTCAGCTACAGTGTGTTCGATGGATGTTATGCGTAGATCTGTCTTTTGAGTTTCATCTTTATCAGCATACTGGTTTGGTGCGAATGCTACAATAGTATAATTTTCCGACTCCTTACTTAAAATATTGCCATTAGGATCTACATATAGTTCCATCATCACACATTCCTCGTTGAACATGCTCACCTCCTGCATCCGAAAGAATTAGCTTAAGGCATCCATGGATTGTGACGGTAATAAAAACTTTATGAAAATAGTTTGATTTAATTTTCAAAATTTCTCTGATCCGATTTATTAGGTAGAAATGAGTGTAAAAATTGTTTTTCTAATTTTTATCCAATCAGATTAAAATTAATTAATAAGAATGTAGAAATCAGAAAACATGCATGATTATATGAAAAAATAAAGAACGTAAAAACTGAATATTTACTGGAATAGATTCGGAGCAATCCGCTGATTCTATATCTTTTGGCGAATCATCTTTGCCAACTTCTGATGAACCATTCCGAATTTCGATCTCAACATTATGACAGTTGTTCATTATATCACCATCTGAATGTGATAGCTTATACCACATCTCGAAAAGACTTTCGTCTCTTGTTAATCCCTTCCATATAGGACCTTTATCCCACCGACATGCTTGTAGTTTCTCTATGGTCATTAGAGTTTCAATTACTTGTAAAGGATCGACATTATCTTGTATGATTTCAGAATCATTTGCTGATGGCGTTAGATTCTGATTGCGCTTAAAAATCTTGGTGAAATCAATAGCACTGACATCAAAGAGGCACAGCCACACTTCTTAAAATCATTTCTCAAAAGTTTCGTTGTATCGATGGCATCAGGTGTTTTTTTCAAAACTGGAGCGAATTGGTATTTTTTGAGACCTATTCTTGCAGAACTTTTACACACCATTCGACTAATCTGCCATTGAGCTTCAAAGGATCGAAAAAATGATACGTCAAGGGGCTGTATAATGTGTATAGAATTTGGATGCAATGCTATGAGTACTATTTCATGCTCCGAACAAAATTTGCTAAGATGTAGTGTTGGGTGTGATGAATGGCCATCAATGTATAAAACCACTGTACGTTTCACTTGTTTCATGATCAACCAAGGTTCGAATCCATTCACAATGAATTCGTAAAAAGTTTTCGCTATCATCCATCCATTTTGACTAAATCCAAAAGTAAACTCAGCCAGTGCCATTTCTGCAGCCTTTTTTGGTAATGATTTTTCAGCAAATAGGATGAAAGTTGGAGCGAGCTCGCCTGCAGCGTTGCCGGTCACTAATACAGATAGATTTTCTTTTTCATTATTTCCTACGATATTATAAACGTTTTTAGAAGCTTTTGATGCAAGTACTGCAGGAGGCTTCGGATTTAAAGAGACTGCCGTAAATAAAAAATTTAATTCAGAAATTGAAAAAAGTGCAATGTTATGTTTGTTAATTTTGGTTTATTTATTGTTATTTTTACCCGTTTCATCACAGTTAAAAATTCTATTTTTTTCGATAAAGAGTAGATTATTAGTAGTGAGAAATTCAGAGATTTCATTAAATCATTTCCTCAAACTTTCTTCCGTCACTTTTGCTCTACTGAGACAGACGTTTTCTGATATTCTTTCTGAAATTTCTGCATGACGTTTGAGAAAAGACTCGTACCATCTCCTCCCTGGTTTATTATCAATGAATGGAGTGTTTTTTTTTAAGACGTAGACAAATTCCTTGAACGCTTTAAAATAATTGAGGTTTTGTGACAGGAGAGTCTAACTTGAAGCATTGAAATATCCAATCAACAAGCTCATTTTCTTCATCTGTGGTTAATACCGCTGCAGGCCCAGGTTTTTTATCAGCATATTTATTAGACTTTTTCGCTCGTAGGGTCGACTCTGGGATATTGTATTTCCGAGAAATTGTAGCAATAGATTTTCCTTTTTTTAACCTCCTGCACGGCGAGCCTCAAATTTTCGTTTGAATAGCAAAATCTTTTATTCTTCTTTTTATTTTTTGTGGTCTCGACGTTTCTTTTATTTCGTTTCTTACCAGTCCTTCCCATTTAGATATACCTATTCTTTTTAATTCTCAACACTTTAATATACAGTAAACATACGACAGTTGACGGAGCTAAGATTTGAGGTTATGCTGTAGCGTCGGAAAATAGCCGCAGTAATTCATACAGATAGCAAAATAATTGTACCTAATTCTGCGCTGGTAAAAAATATTAAGAAATAATTATTAACGTTATTCCGTATAGATTATTTCGAAAAATATACGATTACTTTGTACGCAAATAATATTGTGATAAATATTTTTATACCCAGGAATAAAAATATATTCAATTTAAAAGTACGTATTTATGGCTCGACAAAAGACGGAAGCAGCAAAACTCAGAATTTCGTTACCATACAAGATTCAAATTACAATAAAATAACTAAAAATAAGGTTGTTGTTATTTATTCTTTAATAATTATTAATGTAGGTTACGAATTAATTTTTTTAATAAATTTCAAGCTGTCAAAGACCCGGAAAAATAATAATTCAATACTTTCATCTGAAACCGCAGTAATTGGCGCATCCGCAGTAATTGGGACATTTACCCTATGTGGAGCATATTTCTGTGCAACTAACTACAGATGGCGCGACAACGAGTCTTCAGAGTCTATAACTCCAACGAGGTTTTTTCATGATTTTTTTCGTTTGTCGGGTTAGTTGGCGTTGGAACCCCATACATATATACATGTATCGATTCGGAGCACCTCGAACTTTCATTTACCAGCGTGAAAATTTGAAATTTCCGCCAAAAATATCAGAAGTCCTTCTCAGTTTTGGCTAACCCGTAAGTCGGATCAACACGAATTATGGAAGAGTTAGATCTTGCTAATGTATCAAGACGTTAGGCCAAAATTCCAATTGTTGTATCGAACCGTGTCTGAGATTTTCGAATGAACAAAATGAATAGACAGGAGATATTTCGTTAAAAACATGATTTTCGGATTCTAGGGGCCTTGAAACATGAAGATTCATCAGAATTCGACATAGTCATTTTCCAGACGAATCCAATACGTTTCTTAAGATAAAAGTAACCAGCCGAATTCAATACTTTTCTCCTTGAGATGAGAAGTAAACAGTAAATCAAAAAAAAACAAAACGTTAACTATAACTCAAACTAGTTATAATGCGGAACAAAACAAAGAACAAGATTCTAAATTAATATGAGTTCAAGGCTCGATAGAAACGGCGAATGAGGGTACACCCGAGAATCACAACCTTGCAACGGGCAGAGCAGCAACATCATCCCTCTCGATAGCACCCATGGAGCTATGAGGCCTTGACTTAAACATGGTCAAAGTTGGAGGGTTCCGAATTGATAGAGTCAGACTGTGTGGAAAATAGATAGCAGAAAGGAGATACGTTGGAGATAGTAGGCAGAATTGCGAAAGTAATAATGTACTAATGATGCATTGTCCATTAATTAAATATTGCATAATGCAGTACGATTGAAATTATCCATTATGAAATCAATGGGAAACGTACAGTAGACTTCAGATAAGAAACCATCTATCGGGGCTAGAGGAGAGAGTAATTCTCCGAATTGATCTGTGACCAATCGTCCCCTATACGCAAATTACCAGTGCGCGTCAAGCAGAGAGCGAGAGGCAGACATGAAGTGATGCGCGAACGTGGCTGCGCAAAGCACACCGGCGACTTGACGAAGAGTTGAAGTGGGGAACAGCATTTCAGTGTGTGTGTTTGTATGGACGTGTGGAAGGGAAGCCACTCGCTTGGCTATTCACGAAATGGCTTTTTATCCAAAGTATACTGTATTGAAATGTATAGAAAATTCTTGACCTCGACTTATTATTGTAGGAGTCATTCTTGGAGGTAGGTTAGAGAAAAAATATCACTCAATATTTTATGCGTAACGTTTCAGCCCTGATGAAGGCCCCTTCAGCCGAACCGAATTTTCATTCATTATTCAATTTGTTAGAAAAAAGATAATCGGGAACACAGGATCGACGGGACAAAAACCTCAGAAACGGCTCCCATGGAAAATAAGGGAAGTTATAAATTTACATCTTACAAGAATAAATCTAAGAACAATTATTATATTTCCTAATGTAGCTAATACGTCCAAATAATCATATAAATAAATAAACCAGATAGACCAAAGCTAAAGAACAGAGTTCTGCAATATTCAATCTAAAAGCCAAACAATCAAGTATATAGGACAGAAAATTGAAAGGCCATCCCCTCGGCATCAATCTACTGAATAATAGGAAAACCACTGGAATATGAACTGAAATCAAGCATCTCAACTACGCACACAGCAAGAGGCAGTGTCATCCTCTCTTCGGAAGTAGTACTAGGTAATTAGATATTGCTATCGATGCACTCTCAGGATCATCAAGGAATCAGCCATACTCACAAAAGGAATCAGCGGAATCTTATTAAACAAGGTCTGAAAACACATATATTTTCGCCCGTTTTTGTATCTCGATTGAGAAATCTTCTGCCCCTTTTCCTCAATTCGGTAAGAGCTGAGAAACAGAGTAGGGACTTATTAATGTAGACACAACATATAGAAGGCTTCTTATAACAAACTTAATATTGATCATGTACAAAAGAACTGCCGCTGGCAATATAAGTTCGGAATCAGATAACCTGAATTCATCTTTCATCCATGCTCATAAAAAGAATCCAAGTTCGTCTTGTACCGGTCGTTATGCCAAAGCTAGAGATAGGCGTTCTTGATTATGCGGTATTCAGGAATAACTATAAGTGATCAAATAACCATAGGCTAGGTAAACAAATTAAATATAGGAGAGGGAAAGGGGAAAACAATTAATTAGGAATAATATAGGCGAACAAATAACCATAGGCTAGGTAAAAGAAGTAGATATAAAACCATATAAATTAAGTTAACGGAGAAAGTCAGGTAATACTACGAAGCTATTCTGCTGGAACGCTAACGAGTCAAAAATTAAATTCCCAGATATCCTCAATATCTACTTGGAATACGACATCCTAGGGATATCCAAAACGAGATACTATGAACACTATCACTCAGATAGGCTACCTGGATATAACCAGGTACGAAGAGACAGGAAATCCAATACTGGAAACAGGGGTCTGATGCTGTACATAAATAATAAGTATCAATATGAAGTTTTCAACCTCAAGTACACTCTAACAGACGTCGTAGAATTAATAGAGATTAGGATCCTAAACACTCAAGAACAGCCGAACATATTTCTTATTTATATTTCCCCAACGGTGTATGTAAACAATAATTACGTTATCAATTTATTAAACGAGCTAGAATCTTTTGAAAATTTGATTATTATGGACGCTCAGTTTCCAGTTTACAAACAATTTCCTGCAAAAATATGATACCTTAATCGAACTAATGCATGAAAGTTTGCCTTAATCGACCTAATCCATGAAAGTTTGCTAGAAGCCGAAAGTAGAATCATAAAGGGGCAGGAAGGGAAATCCAAAATCCCCAAATCTGCGATTTGGCGGAATGAGGAATGTAAGTTAGCTATCGCAGACAGGAGACTTGCACAACACTAATACTTGGACCAATGTAGCAAAGAAAACTGGGATATTTTCTACAACAAGCAAAAAATAGCGAAAAACACTTCAAACAAAGCAAAATAACAAACGATTTAAAGAATTATGCAATAGCCCATCCCCAAAAGCTCAATTGGAAAAGGTTTGGAGACAGATAAAATCTTTTCGAAAAAAGTTCCTAAATCCCCCAGAGAAATCAATGACAACTTCTCCTTAAACAGCAACAGCTGTAGGTTAGATGAGACACTTAAAAAAATTTCCGGACCACACAATTATACGTCAGATTTCAAATTAAAAATGGATCATTCATCAGACGATTGTGCTTCAATTACATCTCTCATCACTTATGAAGAAGTAGAGAACGCAATCCGCAATAGCAGATCGAATTCCTCTCCTAGGATGGATATGATTTCTTATAAAATAATAGAACAGTTTCCTACGATTGTCATAACCTGGCTGAAGGATTTCTACGCGCTAGTAATTAATAATAATAAAATCTCTAGTTCACGGGAGAATTATATTGTTAGCTTTATCCCTAAGCCTGATAGTTCAGGATTCAGGCCCATCTCTCTCTTGTGCAATCTACTTAAAATATTGGAGAGAGTAGTCAATAATAGGATAGTTTGGTATATTGAAAATTTCCAAGAAAAATCCAAGTTTCTGTTGACAGCAAAAACCGATAGAGCTTTCACTCAGCAATTAGTATCAATGCTAAAATGCATATCTTCTTCCTCATGAGGATCACACCCGCTTACAATGATCAAATTTTATAAATCTCTTATAAGAACGGGCCTTGACTGGGGCTCGTGGTTATCTGCGGAGACATCAAAAACTTTATTAAGAAAATTAGATTTAATTCAAAACGAAGCAATAAGGAGAGCATCGGGCTGTTTTAAAACTACTCCCATAAATTCTCTCCTACACTTGAATGGTATAGCTACCCTCTCAGCCAGGAGAAGACAACTTTCTTCGAAATTTCTTCCGAGTAACTACCCGAACGAAAATAGCTTACTACTAAGAAATATAGATTTATTATGAACAATACGCGAAGAAAATCCGGGGAAGGAAAATTTCCAGACTTACTTTTTTTACCAAGTCTGGATGTTAATTAGGGACAAGTTAAAAATAACAGTGCGCTAAAACAAGTTTCCTACATCTATAACGCCCTTCTTTGCACATTTCCTCAAAAATAAGTGTCTAATAGACATAGGGAGAGATATACAAAAAAGCGAGGACCCTCAGGCTAGATTTAGTCAAATATGTAGCGAGTTCTTTCCAGGAGCCCCACTTTTGTGACGGATCCAAAGATTCTGAAAATAACTTAGCAGGCCTAGGAATTTTCTCGAAGGAACTTCAAATAGCTTACTTGTGCGGATGCAACCCTTACGCTTCTATATTTTCTATCGAAGCTCATGCCATTAAGTCAGCAATCGACCTATCCCTAACTAAACTTTCCTCAAAGAGGTTAGTCATATGTACAGACGCACTCAGAGTCGTGGAAAGCCTCAGTAATGAGGGTTTAAATGGTAAATTTCACCCTACAGTAGGTAAAATTAAGAATTTGATACATGAAACAAAAGAAAAAGAGGAATTGAAGGTACCGTAATCTGGCTCCCGGATCACAAGAGCATTGCGGAAAACGAGGTAGCGGATAGATTGGCAAAAGAAAGCGCGAAAGGAAACAGGTGTATGAATGTTAAGATTCCAAGTTCTGATCTCTTTTTCACATATAAGGTAGCTCTCACAGCAGATACAAATGATTTCATTCCAACGTATGGAACGAACAAATACCGAGAAAGAAGGGGGTATCTTGATTATGTAGGTCCCTCAAACCTCATTCCCTGTTATGATAATTCCTCTCTTTCGAAAAAAGAAATTGTTATTTCCAACAAAATAATGAGTGGACACTTCCAACTTAACGCTCACCTGAAAAGGATGAACGTAACAATAACAGAAGCTTGTGAATGCAACCTGGGTCTCAAAACCCTTAACCATAGAATCTGGAACTGTCCCATCTGGATGGGCAAGGAGAGTGAAAGTTTTATTTCTTTTCTATCTAGGCTAGAATACAAACCAAATGACGACTTGTTCTTTTTAGCTATCGTACATCCAAACATCACGCAAAGCTTATGTTCGTTCCTGGTCTGTATAGACGCAGTACTATAACTGAGTTTAGATATAATCTAGTACTAGGATTCCGTTGGGCTAGAATGAAGACAGTAGTTGGAGGAAAAATGGGCGGGAGACGTAAGTTGGAATAAATGGGAACAGACTCACAAGGCACAAGTCCAAATACCATTCAAATTGGGGGATGGGCTTTACCCTCTTGATGGTCTATGACTATGACCTCATAGTGACTTGAGACGGTTTCAGGAGGGTCCAAACCAAGGACCTGTCTGGCTGACCACATCCGCCAGCCACAAGCAGACCGAGGCCACACGAGACCTCTCCCAACATCTGGCATCGTATTCCGGAAGACAAAAGCATTATGCTATTATTAGATTACGTATTAAACGGAGGATTAAATTAAAAGATAAAAAAAGTAGAATGATAATATTATAAATAGATAAACCAAGTTATAGCAGAGTTGGCCGGCAGTGGCAGTGGCCTGTTCTACGGCCCGGGCTACCAACCTCACCTTCTAACTTTTAAGACAATAAAATAAAATAAATGCAGTGACATGAACTTAATGAACCTAGAAATATTAACTCGTGGCTGGCTACATTCCCTAAGGAGATAAGCCGAAGGAGGAAAAAAGTCTTATGACGACTAAGCTTCCTCCCGGTTTTTTCTTTTTTACATGTTAAAGGTTAGTGTACTAGACACCGTTTTTTCCAATTGACTGCTCACTTTGTGAGTTCATGTACGATCGATCTCGACAATTCTAGTCACTCTAGTTTATACCCATTGTCAAATGATTTTTGTTTTTTGACTTGAGAGTGGGGTAAAGTGGCCAACTCGGCTTTTTTCTCTGGAAACCGATTTTTGACAGTTTATCGACGTTCTTCAGTAATGCATTATGGACGATAACCAAGATTCGTGGCTGCGAATCGCCGCCAAGTACCTTCTGGCCGGCGAGCGCCAGCTGAGAATCATTTACCCGAGCCAACTTTCGTACATGTAATCATTGCGTCATATTTTGAGAACTACACTATACTTGGGGCTGAAATTTACAGAGCTAACTGTTCAAGTCAAAATGAGTTTCCAAAAACAATTCGGAAGAAATCGACAGAGTATTTTCGAAGCTACAGATTCCTAAACTTGACAAAAAAATCACAATCTTCTTCTTCTACTTATTCTTTTCCGGACAAGTTTTACGCAGACACTTTCTGTGAACACCGATATTTCTCGGACCGATTCACTGGTCGACTTGAGATTTGGATGGGAGATTTTTTCCGTCGATATATCTCACTCGATCTCTATTGATTTGATATTATTATTCTCATTATTCTAATTATTATTATCAGCACTATCACTATCATCATTATTATCAATATTACCAATATTATCATTATCACCATTATTATCATTTTTACCGTTCTTATCGTTAAGACCATAATTACCGATATCATCATTATCATCATTATTATCATTATTATAAAGAAGACGCTCCGTGATTTTTGTATTTATAATGCTTTCACTTCCACCTCAACAAGCAATCATATTAATTATCTATATTCTTCCACAATCTCAACCAAAACTCACAAAAAATAGTGAAATACCCCTCAAAAGCCTTGTTAATGTAAAAAATATTGCCGAATGCGAAAACAATTCCACTTAGGAAAATTGCGAAAACCTATCAAAACAAAAAATAATGCTGAGCACCACGGCCTTCTGGCAATTATAGTTGTGAAGTCCGACCCCGCTGATTCATTCCGAAAAACTGCCCCCATTTTTAGGAATACCGTCTCGAGGGACCATGTTTTTTCCATATTGTAAATTGGGTCTCAGATATACCTGAGTTGTTACAAATCGAATAAAATTGTGTATACAGATCTAAATGTTACGGGACAATGGAAATGATCTTGACCATCAATTGCATACAAAATATTGTTGATAATTAGAAAACGACCAATTAACAATTGCAAACATCATCTTTAAAATGGATTTGGAAATGCTATTTTTGAAGATTTTGGTATGGTTCACAGGGTAGTAAATCCTGATACAGGGATCTTAACGGCATAAAACAACCCCCTTTCGGAGTAGACCATCCTATTAAGTAACGTAGTATAACGGAGCGAAATGCACGCGGATCGCAAGATATTTCAAATTCAAATTCGGTAGAAAAATTATCAGTTGAGAGTTGAATCGATGGAAATGATCCAGATTCTCGAGATATTAAAATTTTGGGAATGAATACTTCTCACCAACAAGTTCCATTTAACCACCTGTTTATTCTAACGGATGCAGGCTGGAAGAAATATACTACAAAAGGTGCTTATAATTGTAGCAGAATAGGAGAATGAAATGTGCTTGTCAAGTATCTATATAGCTCTTGAAATAATTTTTCGTTTCGATATCACTACACGAATCCAGCGGTGGTCCGATAAAGTTGGACACCGACAACTAGTTCAGCTTAAGGCAATAAGGCGAGATATAGGTACCCCTTCTCAAGTTGAAAATGAACATAATGCCGGTATTGGTGGCGCGCTGGAGTTTGGCGTTCAGATTGTTAGAGAAGTCCATGGCAAACCAAACAGCAGTAGTTAACGTGTGGAACAACCGAAGCATTAACGAGGGTTACCTGCAATTGAGGCAAAAAAGCCTCTCCGCAGAACTCAAGCGCATTGAGGGTGGCGCAGATCTCCCTAGATACCTGGGCTACATGGACTTATCAAGACAAATCTGCAAAAATATGCACGCTAAGATTCCTTACAGTAGTTAAATATGGGATACTCTGGCCAGCAACGACAATTGAAGGTAGGCCGAATACGCGCAGCTAGTTCAAATAGGGCGCTCTATTCAGAATGATTCGTTCGACGACATTCATGCGGAGGCCATTCCTGAATAGCCAAGATGCGACATCCCGGGCATCGGCAGTAATATTCGATGAAGCAGCAACTATATCACCGGGGAATGGATGCCGATAAATCTGCAAATCATCAGCAAAAATGACATGCTTAGCATACCGAAGCACCTGATCAACGTCATTAATACAAAGAAGAAAGAGGATAGGGTCAAGAACGGAACCCTGAGACACCTCTGATTTATTTGGCAAAGTAGAATAATGACCATCACCTGAACGTCCCGACACAGCCCACTGGAATATATTGAGCTCTCAGTTCTGTGCGAGAGACAAGGAAATACGTGAGGCCACCTGTCCTTGTAATGGATATATATCTATCTTGTCGTACAGTCCATTTAAAAACAGGCCAATCCGCTTAACGAAATAGAGGTACCGCATGGCCACATGCGTAGTGTTAAGTCTATCACATTTTTTAACCAATTTTTGTTTCTATTATTATGAATCCGAAATGCCCCATTTAATTTAAACTGAAATAAACTCAGTTGATTCAATCCCATTGTGCCTAATCCTTAGATGAAGAAAGACAAAACCACAACAACAGAATTGCTCATGTCGACATGTTTTTCTCATATTGGGACACAGAGCATCAGCAGCGCCCCATTGTTTCAAAACGCAAACACGAATAGGCCGAGCTGAACCGAGCTCAGTCTGCCAAGAACATTCGGCCAGTTCAGTCGCCAATTGGAGGTGGTCTTGAGTAGCAATTGTGTAGTAGTCGCATCCCTATCACATTGATATCCTCATACGTTTCGAATCATTCTACTCATATTCTTGCTGACTCATTCAAGTATCAGTGATCATTCACACATTAGGCATGTTGCCACACAGTTGGCACATGCATAGAATCATTCACACATTAGGCATGTTGCCACACAGTTGGCACATGCATAGCATCATTCACACATTAGGCATGTTGCCACACAGTTGGCACACGCATAGAGTCATTCACACATTAGGCATGTTGCCACACAGTTGGCACATGCATAGAATCATTCACACATTAGGCATGTTGCCACACAGTTGGCACATGCATAGCATCATTCACATATTAGGCATGTCGCCACTGCAGTTGGCGCATGCACAGCATCATTCACACATTAGGCATGTTGCCACCACAGTTGGTACATGCATTGCATCATTCACACATAAAGCATGCCGTCAACAAGGATAGGCACACACAAGCAAAGGGGATATTTAATCTGCCTCCCGCCTTCTTTCTTTTATCAGAATTCTACGCTTGAACACGTAGATTAGTAATGCAGTTATTATTTTCTTGGAGTACCATTATTGATTTATATCGAACTGTTCTCGTTTCAGAATTGATTCTTTTCTGCGCTCTAACTGCTATGTCTGCTGGGCAATATCACAAAGCGTCGAACCAAACACAGGGGGTAGAGGGCAACAGTTTTGAGTTAGATTATCTACCGCGTGGTTTACGCTACTGTGCGTATGCGCTGAAAGATAGAAAAAGACAGATATTCTCACTATTAGCAGTTTGTCTCACAAAGGCTGCCCTCTCCCGCGTTCAGCGCGGCAGTGCATCTTCCAGTATAGTTATATTTCAGTGGCACAGCCTGCACTCCGATAAACAGGTAAGAATGGAACCACCTAACTACCCCGACCAAGAACCCATACCGCAGAAGCTTGATCAACAGCAGCCGGTGGTTCATGCTGTCAAACACCTTACTAAAATCAAACAAGACAAGGACTATGACCCAGCGATCATTTACCGCCTTCGTCACGTCATCCAGCACTTTGACCAAGGCCGATTGCGTGCTGTGGAATTTCTGAAATCTGGACTGCACCGGATCAAAGATGAAATTCTGTTGCAAATAACGCACTAATTGATCAACGACCACTTGTTCAAAAACCTTCGCAAAATGCGCCAGATTTGCAACAGACCTACTTGTCGGACTCTGAGAGAGATCGCTTGCACTCATTGAGTGGAACGATGAGCGCCTGTTTTCAGACTTCCGACAATTTAGAAGTACTAAGTGCCCTACGCCCTCCAATATTAACTTTAACTTACCAAATCACTTACGAGACTGTATTGGGTGCCAGACGCTAATTGCGTCAATCACAGATGGCCAAAGATAATATAGTACGTTCGAAATCAGCAAATAAATAATTAACCACAAAATCAAGCGGAACCGTGGCAGTAAAGCACAACTAGCTTATACAAACTTATTAAGCGATAAAGGTGGAGTGCGAGAGTTCACCTATTTGATAA